>WHYT01015592.1:27830-54483 GCA_009806455.1 Tetrax tetrax | reverse complement strand
GTTCAAGGCCAGGCTGGATGAGGCTCTGAGCAACCTGATCTAGTCAGGGATGTCCCTGCTTCTTGCAGGGGGGTTGGACTAGATGACCTTTGAAGGTCCCTTCCAACTCCAGCCATTCTATGATTCAGAAATCTTGCTAATATCCCTACTTGGAAACAGAGAAAGTAACTTCAACTAAAATAAGAAGCAGTCTTTTGCAGAGGTAAGAATGTTTTAAGTTTGAAATAAATTACTTTGACCGACTTTTGGGGGGGAGGAGGGGGGGGCGTGAGTCCTTTATAGCCAAAAAAAAAAAACCAACCCTAAACTCATTGATTATCTCATACTGATTCCTACATTGGTTAAAGCACAATTACACAGTAACTTACATAAAACAAGATAAGAAGGCACGGATTTTGCTTTTTTAATGTTTACATTCTTTATCTAATTATGCAGTGCAAGGTCAGGTGACATGAATGAGAGGAGGTACCCGGGTTCTGTGGGACAGGTAATCACTTCCAGAGCTGGTTACCTTCCCAGCAGCTTATGGGACTGCTCCTGTTCAGCTGGAACCAACTGCTACGTCCCAGCCCTACTGATCTCGAACCACAGCCTCTTTCCCCTCTTCAAGATATAGCCCAGTGATACAGGAATATTTTCCCAGGAAACAGGGAGCAAAATAGAAGAAAACTCACTACAGAAACCAAGTCAGCCTCTTCTGCAAAAAATTATCTATAGGTATATTTTGAAGTCTTTTTAAAACAAGAACAAATGCATTCATTAAATTACTGCAGCTTAATAACAATGAGATCTGTTATAGAGTAGAATGTGAGGAGTTTCTAGAAAACAACTGCTTTTCTCTGGCAGTGTATCCCATTGTGCAAAATACATTTTTGCCAAGTAGCCAATCAATATAGCAGTATTTGGTGCTGAAGGACTGTGTGGGGTAATTTTTTTAATTTTTACATGATGTTTGTTTGACTTGAACAGCATTTCTTGAGGATACCTAGGAACAGTAAATTGACATTGTCCCCATAGTCTTTTCATCCTTTTTAAAGTATTTCTTGCTTCATTTAATATGAGCTCCATTTTCTGGGTTTTTTTCCCCGTAAGTGCTAGAATAATTAGTTTTAACTTTCCTTCCTCCAAGTTTATTCTCCAGCAGTAAGATTTAGCCTTTAAATCTAATCTCACAGGCCACATTACCCCAGGCTTTCACTTTGTCAATTCCCCCAGCTTTGTTTTGTACTTCACTTTCTTTCACCAATAATCTGGAGAGAAAAATTTATCTTACCAACACCTATGGTGGTTAAAAACAACCATCATAACAAAAAAAAAAAAAAAAAAATCTGTGACATGCACTTCACATTTCAGGCACTGTGGCCACTACTGTGGCCTTTTAATATCACAGACTTCTCATGAGAAACCTATCCTTTCACAGTTATCATTATAGGTGGTAGCAGTTTGTGCTTTTTTGAGGAATATCATAAGTTTTACTGGTGAAGGGCAAATGACATGCTGTTCCAGTGGCAACACTGATGTTCATTACAGATAGTGATACTGCATTTATCAGGACATTAATATTAGAGATATATAACTTTATTAGGAGTACGGTTTGGTTTTGCAGAGCTAACATATTTTGTGGTGAGACGAGGTAACAGAATAACAATAATTTTATCTAACATATAAACCCACTGTTTTAGTAATGTAAACTGTATTAAAGCAGTACCTACCCTTCCGTAAAAACATCTGACTTACAGTCACTGTCAAGATGACAGAGCTGCGCAATTGGGTGGGATCAGTGACTGCTAATAATAATACACAAAATGAATGGAATCCAAAAACTTGGACAGTCCAAAGGTCCACTTTTGTTTTAGACTGATCTTCTGAACAGAAAAAAAACTCTCTGAATTGATTTTGTTTGTATTAATGTTGTTTGTTTTTTTTAAAAAAACAAATCAACATCTGAAATTTGAAATTGATGGATAATCTACCTCAGGCACTGGTAAATTCTTCTAACAGGCAATGGTTTTCAACTTCCACAGTTAAAGATGTGCACCTTGTCTATAGTCTGAAGTTGTCTGGTTTCAAGTTCCATTACTGAACAAGAATTATTAACAGGAAGAAAGAAAGGATAAAAACTTCTCTGAAGACAAACCTATAGACCCAAAGCCCTTTATAAATGTCCAGAGATATCTGAGTAAACTGAAAACTAAAGGTTTTCAATGTTACAGAGAGTAATATTTGTCCCAGTACCTTGTAGAAAGAAGTGAAGCTGCACGCTGTGAGCAAAGCACTGGAACAAGAGCAAGACCAATATGAAAGGGAGAAAAGGGTTTCAAAGGGAGAAAGAAGAACAAAAATCAAGGATTCTGGCAAATTTTATCTCTTACCTGTCAAGAGCAATGGCTGGGAAACTAAGGATGGTCACTGAGCAGAAGACTTTGTGCAGAAACTTGGCAATTCTGCAGAATAGCATTGTATAGATCCACCAGCAGCAGTGTGGACTGGCACTAAGAGCAATGTCAAAAGGCACGCAGACTAGGCTGGCACAGATCCCCGAGCAGGCCAAATTCTTAATGAATCGGTTTGTTACAGATTTAAGTACTGATGTTCTGCAAGTTGACCACAGCACCATGATGTTACCTGCGAGTACAAACAGGAAGGATAAATAAAGAAAACAAACAAACAAACAACCCCCCCAAACCCAACAACAATTATTTTAACAGGTTTGAATGTTCCCTAGTACTGCAAATACAAATACTTGTTTGTGGAGTTTGCCAGGAGTCACTGATTTCAACCATCACAGTGCTCAAACTTTTCAAAAGTCTGTAGTGGCTTTATAAATCAGATGACTGAAAACAATTACTCCCCAGCTATCTCCTTCCACATTCTAGCAATGAATTAATTAGGGAATTTCAGAGGCAAATGCCTACGCAGAACATCCAAACCATGTTTTTAGATGTTTATGTTCACTTCTGCATTAAATGAGCTATCCTGAGTATTCAAATACAGAAATTTGCTAGCGTGCTCACATTTTAATAACTAGTGCATGATTCTTTTTTAAAGATAAAAATACACTGTAAATAAAAATAAATATCATTAAAATATAAATAGAAATATATAGTTTTAATCTGTTTGTCTCTGTGTGTAAACAGATCACAGCAGCTTGCTTTTCTTTCCACCGACCACTTCAGTGGCACAGACAGGCATGTGTGAAGCTACATCCAAAAGAAATTTGATTTCCAAAGAGACTCTATATGTACATAATAATAACATAGAATTAAACAAATGGGATAAGCAAAAAAAAAAAAAGACTTGATGCACATAGCTTCACAAAAGTACACACAGAATGCAACCCATTGTTTTGGATATTCAAGCCCTACACATTTGTTTCAAATAGGCTGAATGGATGGCGGTGGAGCAGAAGTAGAGAAAGAAAGATAGTATTTTTCCCTTATCATTGTATCTCACTATCCAAATTCAGGAATAAATACTCTATACAATTTTTCCATTGCAAATTTCCCTGTGATTCTAAGTCACACAGCAACAGCACAAGAGTAAATGAAGCAATCTGTTCTTACTGCAGGCAGCTCTGGGCCCCTTCTAATGCACACCAATACGTCAGAAAACTTACACTCAGAACATAGGATTTTATCTCTCCTTCAAAAACCTGTCTTTAGCAAGATGTTTAGGTTTTTTAATTTTTTTTTTTAAGAGTGCTACCAGCAAAAAAAAAAAAAGAATTGTGCAAAAATTAAGATGAACTTAATATTGAATGTCATAATCCCCCAAGCTTTGGCCACTTCCAATACTATAGGTGAAGGAAACGCAGACACCCACTAGATGACCCCAGAGATGCTTACGTGCTGTAAGTGCGTGTTATGCTCACTGAAGGACTCCCAAAGACAGGTCAGCCCACGATGGCCGGCAGTGAAAATCACAACGTAACCACTTGCTGCAAACTGCCTGGAGTGCACTCAAAGACCTGACACACGTGGAACTACACCACGCCTTGTCTCAGCAACAGCTCTTTCTTGTTCTGCCTCGGTCTGCTCAGACCCAAAAGTGCCTTTTCCCTGTGTCTGTGTGGGCTGAGGGAGTGATCTTAAGGAGGAAAGGGCACTGAGAAGCAGTCGGCCTGTTCAGGCTTCTCCACTGCCTGTCTTCTTGGCTCTGGCTTTACCCTCCCAGGGCGGGTGGCACACTAAAAGCAGCAAACTCTTTATGCTGATCAAACACTGTGACAGCCACTTTCTCTGGCACCCAAGCAGATGGAGATGTACTAGCGCAGAGCTAAGGAAGCAGGAGGATCTCTGCGAGCGCGGCTGAGTGGGGCACACGCATTCTACGTCACGTAACCTGGTCCCAGCTTCCCACCCGTGCCTGCGCAGACACCCTTTTGGCTCAGGCTCCAGCACCTACCACTGGAACTTTTTAGTGCCACCTTCACTGACAGCAACATGAAATACAAACTTTCTGTGTTAGAACTCAAAGGCAGCAGGTGAATGCACAAGGCAACCAGAATAGGTCAGAAGCACACGTTTTCTAAAGATATGCACAGCTTATGTATTTCTAAGCAAGGTGTCCAACTGAAACTGAAAGCTGCCTGATGTTTCAGCTTAATGTTTGTCACATAAACATCATAAAAACAGCACAAGAACATGCAAAGTTTTCTCCAGGATTTCAGAAGCATTCCTTGTAAACTTACAAGGCATCAGAGTTATTTTCAGAAAGCATTCACCCTTTTATGAAGTGATCTCACAGAGATCACTTTCATCACTTTTTATACTTTATATAACTCTCCCTAGTAATGATTCCCAGTGTGTTTAATGGAGAAAAAGCTCAAGTGGAGCACATATGTCTTGATGATACTATCCCTTAGATAATAAATCCTAATGTAGTTCATTAAATAACTCTTTCCATAAAACACTAAGCAATAGACTGTCATTAAATCATCTTACCAGACAGCAAATCCAAGACAAAAATAAAATCTAATAGCTCAGTGCATGAGACTGATTAAACTATGTTCAACTTCTCATACTGAAGAAATACTGCAATCATTCTTTGTCATTCAGTTCACTGTGCAGCAGGCAAAAATTTTCCTGAATGGCAGGTATTAGTGAATGAGTAAAATTTTCAGTAGTATGCTAATTATACAGCTGTGCCCAATGCATAGCTCGTGTGTGAGCTAGTCGTTTGGCACTAGTGTTGTCCCACAACCAGGGGTTCTTTTACCCGGTGTGCAAGAGCAGATCAACACACTGAGCCGAGATATTTGTATTTGTTTCGATTCTGTAGAAGCAGGTGCTAGGCATCTAACACAGCCAGCACACTTTCTAGAAAAGCAAGGGATTTTTTATAGAAAATAATAACAAGGAAGAAATTACAATGCAATAACTGATTGGTTACCCATACTTTTCCCACTGCCCATGATTACGTATGTTCATGTTTTAAACACTTAGGGAGGTCCTCTTCATTACCATACTCATTCTTCATAAAGGACTAAAATTTTTAGCATTAAAATCACCCAAGGGCAGTTCAGGACATTAATTTTGGTTAGGGTCCAGTGTAGTAGGCCTGTGTAACACACCACAGATCACCTACACACAATATACACTCGACAGGTCTATGAATATACTACTGTCCTTGACCAGGATGCATATCCTGCTTGGTAGGGGGAGTTTCCATCTCCAGCTCCAAGGATACCTGGCTGTCGTAATTGTTATATTGTTCCTACCTGCAACACCAGCACTAATGACATGGTAAAGGCCAGTATCATCTTGATAAAATAGGATTCTCCTCTGTTTTATTTCTCCTCAAGACACACTGAGCAGTACCATCAGATCAACCAAAGCATAGCTACCAGCATAAAAATACTGCTACGTATTCTTGTTCACATGGCCAATGTGTACACAAAGTACCAAGAAATACCAAAAAGTAAAGTTTAGCTTCTTGATAAAACAGTGCACCATTTCAGTAGAAACATGCAGTATTGACTTTAAAGTCTACCTCACAGACGTTCTATTTAGGTCTCCAGTACTTGAATGTCATTTGGAATTCAATTTTCTATAAATTGTGTCATGCGTCTTATGTGAATTCCTTTTTGGTAGCTGACAAAATATTGAGCTACATATTCACTACCTAATATGTTTTAAAGAACAGAAACATGATCTGGTTTTGGCAGGTGCTTTGGGCTTGACAATATATTCCAGGCTGTATTCAATTAGTTGTATTTAAAGCTTCCTAAGTTACTAGGAGATATGCAGTCAATCAAACCACTTGCTTTCAAAAATATCTCTAACTCGCCCGTTATTAAAGTAGTACTTCTCACATAGTAATAATACATTATTACAATGCTCTAGAGAAGGGGAGAAGCTGGGAGGTTTTGTTAGGGTTTGGGTTTTTTTTAATTTAAATCTTTCATCTATTTTGAATCGCATTGATTTTATAACCTTACTTCCAAAGAAGTTTCACCTCCACTAGGATGAATACAAATGAAGAATGGAAAAATAAAATAAATCAGAGGGTTTTTCATTAGTACTTCAGAAGCTGCTAAAGAACTCCCGAGTTATTCTTCAGGGTCCTGAAGAGGAGCCTCGTTCAAGACTCCAGATTCTCAACTGTTGAATTACTTCTACAAATTATGTCATATTGTCATTTATACATCAGAGACTCACAAAGAAATTAAATTAGCTCTGGCGCTGACTGATCCTAAATGGAAGTGGAGAGAACAAAGCGTAAAAAAAAAATACTGTTTCTAAAATGAGGAAGAACTGTTTATACAGATAAAATAAAGTCAGCACCTAAAAGGGGAAAAAAGGGATAGAAGTGTCCACTTGGGACACTGGAAAATTAGTCAGTGAATATCCCTCATGGAAATATTCTTTTTCCACCTGCAGCTATGGCTAACTTGTACATTAATAAACTGCTCTGATGAACCAGATCAGCTTCAGTAGAGACTTGGTAGCTCTTTCTGCTCATGCCTTCAAATCAAGTATTTCCCTTCATGCATCTAAAAGTCACCCACTCAGAGAAAAAATTACACCAGAAACTTTGCAGAGCATTAAGTATTAAGAAGCTTCAGAACAAACCTGTATGCATTTCCTATTTCATCGCTTCTCACCTTTCCCCAGCAACCCCTTTCCATGGAAGAGGATAACAACATTCCAGGAAACAAGGTAATTCAACAAGCATTATAGCAATTGCGCTCTGAATCTTTTCACAATGTCTAGAGGCACTTTTCTGTTCTATATGTATTAGTCATTCACTGCTGAACCTGTTAAAAGGCACTATTCTAACACCAGTAGTCTCCTTGGCTTAAAACTGCACCAGGCTGCTGCGCATCCTCACAGTGGGCAAAGCTGTCGTTTTCTACCATGGGTTAGTTTTCAGGATGCCTCTGATGGATAACTGGTCTAGGGCTACATAACCCTGGATCCAAACTTTGTATATTACATGGCATTGTACTGGTTAGCTGGGAGACATCCAGGGAAACTCAGTGAACAAGCAGCTGGAAAACATAGCAACTTGCCGTTTCCTGTAAGTTAATACTGCTTGGGACACGACTGTCACTTATAAATGATCACATGTGACAAAGCATATCCCATGCTGGTTGCACAGAATTCCACCACCAGAAGAAAATGATTAAAAGGAAAAGTGTATCTTTGGTCTGCCCAGAGCAGGAGCTATGTCTACACAAACCACTTATAACACTTTACGGCAACTGACAACATTGTCAGCACACAGACTGAATGAGCAGGAGGTAAGTATCCAGCTTGTCTGTGCCTTTGAAAATGTCTCCAAGTAAAAAAGAGGACTAGGAAATACTAAAGGTAACTACTGCAGGAGAAGCAGCTCTTTTCACATTAGAAACAAACACATGTATAAAGCCTGCCAAACAAGGTCAAACAGAGTTCATTTTATCCTCTTACATTATTGTAAGTATCAACATTCAATAAAATCTCCATGCACTATATACCGATTCCACTGTATTCAGATTGAAAGGATGGATGTTTCCAGTCATCCCCTACATTTCTTTAAATTGAGAAACATCACAGATAGGCAGCCACACCGTACCCAAAGTTGCACAGAAGTACACTGAGAGAGTAAATACAAGAATGGTCCAACACAGCATGCTGCCCAGACAACGCCCTTTAAGCCTTTATAGCGTTTCAAGTTCACTGTATCTGCAATAAGTAACATTCTCTGAGCACTAAATGCTGTCAGAGTGCATTAGTCTGATTCAAAGCAGCAAAAAATATTTTTGCTTCTCTTCCAAGTTGTACCCTTCATGGATTTCACTGCTAGACGCAAAGCCTTGATGCAGGTATCAACAGCTGAGATAGTCTTAAAATAACAGCTCTTAGCAATAATTCAAATAACATGAAAGATTCTTAATAATACCTTTAACAAGCAGAAGGACAATTCCCATGGAAACCAGAGACTGTTATCTAAAGCAAATGTACTTGCCACACGGTCATCCAAAAAAAGAAGAAATATTGCTCTTTGTCAACTAATTCATTGAACCTATCCATTAGCTGCATATGACATTCATCTTACATTTCTGTTAACATTAATCAGCACATAATTGACCCAAAACAAAGTCCACACTTTGCAAAATCCTCCTCCTCCTCACAGCTTGCCTTCCTCTGCTTGCTGATTTCCTTCCACCCAGAGTGAGGTTCTCAGGATCCAGCCATCCTTCCCAGCAGAGCCTCTGCGTACCCGACACACGCTCAGTGCAGTGTTACAGGGAAGGAGCTGTCAGCCTTCTTCACAAAAAAAACAAAGCCGGAAGAAACAAAAAAGGTTAGAAACTGTGCTTTAGCCATTAAAACCTTCCATTAAAAACAATTAACTTAAAAACTTACTGGTTCTGTCAACATGATGAATGGGAAAAACTTCTCTTGTTGAAACACCAGGATGATTATGTTTCCCAACCCTCAAACTCTCTTTTTTATTATTTTTTTGAGCTATTTTGAGGAAGGTGTTTTCCACAGAACTTACTCTGTTAAAAGACAAACCTCACCCAAAAAGCAGTTCGCTGGAAACATCTTTAGCAACCCATGACAGGTAGCTATCAAATACCCTTCTTACGTTAAAATGTATTTTGTTTACTTATACATCTCCAGAGAGACCACCGATATATCAGGATACAGATTGGCTTGTGTAGCTTGAGGAAATACATAATTTTATCACAGAATCACAGAATGATTAAGGCTGGAAGGGAACTCTGGAGATCATCTGGACCAATCTTCTGCTCAAGCAGGGCCAAATTCTAGTAATTTTTTGTAATTCTTATATATTTTAGTTTTAAAAAGCATAGTCATCAGACTGACAGAATTGCATTTCTAGATTTAAAAAAACTCATAAAACAAAAAGTAAACTTCCTGAAACCAAATCCAACCTTTTTTAACATTCTAGCTACCAACTTCAAAATTCAGTGACAAAATAACAATTGCACTCCAGTCAAAAATAGTGGACAATAACTTAATTTGTGGTTTTAACATATTTATTTACTTTTCAGTTTACGCACATGTGCAACCAAATATTTTACATCCAAGATGAAGTGTCTGCTGTAAGAGAACTACCTTGGAACAAGGTTTGCTGTATACCGAACCTTTTTTTTCCCTTCATAAAACAGGTCATCTCCTTAATTTTAAAACAACTTTTCTCACTCCCGTTCTTAGAATTCTTATTCATATGTTCCTACTTACATGGTAAGTTTTGATTTAGAAGTGTAATTATGTAAGAGATTTATCAGTGTGGAGCTCTGGTCATCAAACTCTGCTCATCTGAACTCATTAAACACAAATTTGCCCAGTACAGAGTACTTACCCACAGAGCGTTTCAGTATAGATGTAATTTATATTGAAAGCCCTTTCATTTGGAGCGTGATACTTGTCTACATAGCTTCTGTTCCCAAGAAAGTGTATAGTTATAAGATAGACAGGATTTTAGGGAAAGAGCTAGTTAAGAGCAGCTTAGTCCCAGAAAGTGAACATAACATTTCCTTACAGGAACAAGTAAGTTACTTTGTGGCGGTATTGCCTAGGACTCGTCCAAGGCCAACACCTGCCTACACAATCTACTGGCAGCAGCTGCTGTGACTTGTGAAGACTGTTGTGAAGTGAAGATGGAGTAAAGTTAGAAAACATACATAAAGAAATCTAAAATTGTTCTTACAGCAAGCATAACTTGTGTAATATAATGGTATTTGTAATGGCAAAATCACTATGGGAAATGATCACTAATACAGTTCAATTTGTGACTCTTTTTACTGTTGTCCTTAGTATTTTATAAATTTATTGTCTGTAGGCAATAAATAAATAAATAAATAAAAATATTTATAAATATTGTCTGTAGTTACAATAAAGTAACTGCATCATGCTAAAGGGCTTGGATACCCACTTGTATTTCTTTCTGTTGTGGTTTAACCCCAGTCAGCAATCGAGTCTACGCAACCGCTTGCTCCCCATCCCCAGCAGGATGGGGGAGAGTATCAGGAAGAAAGGAAAACTTGTGGGTTGAGATGAAGACAGTTTACTAGGATAGCAAAGGAAGATGATAACAGTAATAATAAAACATACAAAATGAATGATACGCGACTTCTCACCACCTGACAACCCACCCTGGAATAAACCGAAAGGGATTCCAGAATGATCTCGAGCAGTGAAAGGAAGAGCAAGAGAGCTGCCCACCGGCCAGCCGCCTCTTGGCATCTATGGTATGGAATGCTTTCTTTGGCCGGTTTCGGTCAACCGCACTGGCCATACCCCTCCTAGTTTCCTGCACCTGCATATTAGCAAAACCTGGGAAGCTGAGAAAAGTCTCTTTAGCAACAACTAATAACATCAGTGTATTAACAACATTCTTCACATACTAAATCCAAAATACAGCAGCTACTGAGAAGAAAATTAGCTCCATCCCAGCTGAAACCAGGACACTTTCAGATACACCTATCTGAAGGGAGGTAAGAAAGTGCCGCACTGATAATTCTCCAGTTCTTCACACCCACTGCCACTTTTTCCCACCTCACTTTCTGTACTTACTCTCTTATTAAATTGACAGAATTTCTGGGCAGGAAAAAATAATTTTCTCCCTCTCGATAAGCTACAGTCCTTCAACAACTACCATGATCATTTCAGCCAATCAAGGAAATAACCAAACCAGCTTATTTTGCTGAAGCACACTTGACTTGTCTGAATTCCTCGCCTCTATTTTAAAAAAGATGTCCTCAAAGAACTTGAAACTCTTCAAGCTACTTGGAAGGAAAAAAGTTTAAAGAATATTGTGTCTGCAACTTCAGGATCTTGGACTGTTCCCATGTCAAGAAAATACAACAAACATATAGCATCACCTTTGAAACCTGAAAAGAAGAATTTCCTGATTTACTGTTCTAACGATAACAGGAATATAAATCTTGTCAAAGTTATTAACATTTTGAATCACAGTGCCCAAGGAATCAGCTTGTTTTACTTATTGCAAAAAGAGAACCAAAAATTTTCAAACCCAAGGACTTTACATGACCCCCATTGGAGTTCCCCATGACATGGGAACAAATTACCTCTTCTATAGAGGAAGGAAATAGAAATGAAAAAGCAAATAGATACAGAAGAGGTAAAAATATTGGTGTCCAGATCATCAGTGTACATTAAATCATTAGCAGAAGAACTGGATCCTACATCTCCTTTGCCAACCAAGTACCACATCTAGTGAACCATTCAGCCTTTCTTACACTCGGCTTTGTGCCAGTCGCTCTCAGAGAGCAAATCTGATGTTGTTACTGAAACATTGCAAGATCTGGGATTCAAGAGAAGCAGGTCATTTTTCTGAACAACCAGTCTGTCTGTTCTTCATGATCCTTGGTAAAAGAGGGAATAGCTTTTGTCCCTTTGTTTTATAAATAACTCAGAAAAGGGCCATTTTGCACCTGTATGTCATGAAACGACTGAGGGGATTCAATAGCAGCACCTCTTACACAAGGTGATGTCAAGCAACACAGTGATTTACTTGAGCTCCCCTGACCCCGGGCTGAATCTAATTGTGAACAGCAATCTTAACACAGGGAGCAAGTACACGTAAGATTTGTTTTTAAATAGCAATGCTGTCTGCCAGTAGCTCTTTGTTTGTAGAGAGCCCGTAGCCACTGCTGTTAGTAGCCTCGCTATGCATGTCCAGTCAGGTCTCTTCAGATGCTCCTTTTTTGTCTGACTTTGCCCACACGCACCAGGAATTCATATGCAGACAAGCTGGTGCTGTTAAGGAGATGGGGTCACTAAGATGCGACTTTCTACATCGCAGATGCGGCTCAACTTTGCTTCATTTACAGGGCCAGCTCCAGTCCCTACTAGGTTATTCCAGGAGGAACCTGCAGGACCCCTGTCCTCTCTGCACAACATACCAAGGTCAGATCCAGGAGAAGACAGTTTTGCACTTGTGAGACTGTGGAAAAACTTAGGTCTTTTACAGCAACTCCAGCATTTGGCCTGGGCTGTAAGCTGTTCCAGCATCCACAGCAGACAGAACAACTTTCCACCTTCCACTCTGGACCCTGATGACCTCCTGTGCTGTTCAGTCTTACTTCCTCCTGTCTTTGCCCCCATATCTGTACAAAATGCTACCAGACCAGAATGCAACATGGACATAGTTGAACAACATCATATTTCTTCTGTATCTAATGCTTTTCCAGTTGCTCACTCAAAACATTAAGACGAAACTTATAAAAGAAATCAGTTGCTGTGCCATATTGCAGAATCGTGGATATGTGAGATCTGTACCGTCGAACAGTACACAATCGACTGGACAATTTGACTGAATTACTGGTTAGCTGATTTTCCCTGGCTTATACACACAATTTAAAATGAATGATACTTAACAGAGGGGCTTAATTTTAAAAGTCTGTGGTAATTACTAGTAGTTCAAAGACAGACTTTGTATTTTCCTTGGTAACTGAAGCTATCTTGCACTCCTGATTAAAAAAAATAATTCCTACCCACTAGCATGAATTTTCATCCTCCGTTGCAGTTGAAATTATAGAGTTTGTAGCTGAAAGACACCATTGTAACAGCTATTTCATAGAGCAGAAATTATTTTCTGGCCTACCCCACAGCTTTGCGATTCTTTCATTTTTGCTTTATACAGCTAAGAAAGATCTGATGACACTTCTGCATCAGTTTGACTGTGCTTCCCTTCCTCCAACGTGCCAGGTTATCAGAAACAATTTTTTTTTATATATATATAGTTTTGTCATGCAGTTATTCACCAGATCACCAGCTGGGCACATTTCCCTTGATTCTTTATATATAGATGTCTTCAGACAGAAATTACACATGCTTAATATGTCCTGCACAGTGGGATTAATTTATGTTTTATTTAGAAACAAGCTTTTTTCCTTCCCTCCACAGCTGACTTTGTAATGAATGGTTCTCTCTGCTCCTTCCAGCCTTGTGAATGGACTCACACAATAATACTTGCTAGGAAGAAGAAAGTAGAGCTGGGGACTCTGACACACGTCTGAAACACCATGAGTTATGAACTGAAAACATCAGTATCACCCTAAATCAAATACTATTAAAAAAAAAATCACATGGAAAAATGTTCTGTCTAGTTACCAGAGTGAGGCATTTCACTGAAGAAATACAGATTTACACAGCCAAATTAGATTTATTCCAACTTGTCAAAGTGAAGAGATGTGTTCCCATGGGATACCTTGGAGCAGGCAAGGTCCTTCACTGTCAAGATCACGGTGACATTTCTGGCCTGTCTGAATGCAAGAGGAGGGATTTTGGTTCGAGGTTTTTTTCCTTAAAACGTATAGAGCCCTGAAGTAAAATTTGAGATTTTGTTGATCATGCATTTCACTGACAAAAACTATTCTTGTCTGAGACTCTCCCCAAATTTCCCCTCATTTTTCTACAGGCTCCTATCTACAAAAGAACTCCACTAGAGGACTTCTGTAGTGCCCAGTCCCCGATCTGCTTTCTTTTACTCTTTTAGTAACTGAGTTCCCTTGTCTTTGCTCAAAATCCTCCCAGCAAGAGACACTAGTGTTCCCAGGTCCATTCTCTGCAAGGCAGCACTGTTAAACCCAGAAAAGCATTGGGGTTAGTGAAATGGTCCACAATCATTTGTCCTTTGAACGCCTTCAGAGAAAACACGATGAAAAACTAACATTACTGCTTACTGCTCCCCATTATTGAAAAAAGCCAGAGATTCAGCTTGATCCACATTTTGGATCCCCTCAGCAAGGCTACTGGTACTAGACCAACCTAATCAGGACTGATGACTCAAAATCCAGAGAGACATGCAAGCACCCAGGACTGACTGAACTAAAGGGAACCAGATTCAGTGACACAACTGAAGAAATATTGAAATTTTTCTTGACCTTAAGAATAAGAAAAGTTTTTAAAATTCTAACTCTGGAGACCCTCTAGCAAAAAAAAAAAATTAGTTCTGAGGGTAAGACAAGCTGTAAAACTGTGGAACATTGATCCCAGCTAACCCCTGATGTGTGGAAAGAATTTATTTTAAGTTTTGGTTTAACCTCCCAAGAATCCAGATGACTGTCCTACTGGAAAAGGAAGATGGTCGTTTTTACTGTAAGTTGCCTTTTCTTCCCTAGTGATAGAAATACAATTAGCCATCCATATTTGGACGTCATAAGTTGTTGGACAGAGCAGAAGACACTCTACACTGCAACCTGCCATAACACTGCCAAAACCTGGCCATACGTCTTTGCACTAGTGTGGGCTTACAATCTAGCATGGGCGGATGACACAAACTCCATCATCAGTCATCCATATGGAGTATAAAATTTTAAATTTGTGTTTTGCTGATAGATGCAGCTGAAGAGAATCTTTTTGTTGATATATGGAATTTTTAGGTCTATTAATGTCACAGTGCCCAATTTTACAGTTCTTTTGTCTGCTTCTCACCTCACGTAGCTGCTCTTTTCCAGCTACATCACTTAGTAGAATAAAATATATTATTTCTCCTCAGAAACATTACCTTGCTTATATCCTTAAATGACAGTAACAATAACTGCATCAGGTAAGAGGCAGTCCAAACCAGTTCTGCATCCTTCCCTGGTCTTGGTCAATTTCAGCTGTTGCACATGAAAAACTAAATTCTTCCTTACTGAAGTGTCTTTGCTAACTTCCAGAAGAAACCTTTACGAAGCTATCAGAAGATTTAGCTTTTTTTAAACCACATACTATGATTTTTTTATATGGACAAAATGTTAATGGCTTCAAAACATATTGTTTTGACTCATTTATGAGGAAGATTATTTTAATTTTTAGACAGCTTCTACTTCACTGGTTATATTCATTTGTATCAGCAGTGACCGCAAAAACAAGTTAATAAACATATTCACAAATATAAACACAAAATCATTCCACAACTAAAAAAAACACAGTTTTATTGTTTGGATTTGGAACATATTTGGGTTGTTTTATTAAGATATTTAACTAGGCATAAAATTAGTGTAACAAGCAAATCTCATGAAAAATACATGATAAATGTATTGTGGAAGAAAAAAAAAACCCATGGGGTTGTTTAAAAAAAAAAAAACCATTGTGCAACATGGTGCACAATGTAATGTAACAGAAAAACTACATTACCAAGCTCTCATTAAAGTTCCAAAAGCAAACCATCAGTGTGTTTACACTAAGAATAAACTATAAAAAAAATCTCTAAAGCAAACTAATTAATACGTATACGAATTGTTTTTCTCATCTAAATTTAATCTTGGTAGGGCATTTTATTAAAAAACAAATTAAGAAAAAGGCATTACAGAAATTACCCTTTTCTAATTGACATTGTAATAAGCCATACGGGTGTTAATGCAGGCGTAAGTAATGCTTAATGAGGAAGCACTCAAATAACAGCACAACCCACTGTCAGCAGTCACCTCAGTTCTTTCTGATTTTCCAGTGGGAGACAGCTCATCAGCAGTAACCATTTTAACCAGTTTGCTACCAGATGTGTACTGGAGAAAACCACATCAGAATCCCTCTGTAAGCTTTAAAGGCCAGTTTAATATAAGCAAACAAAGGGCTTTGCAGTGAGACTTATGCATTTTAGACTGCATAATTGTAATAACCTCTCTTTCATATTTTGAAAATGATATAAATATAGTGGGGAAAAAGAGCCACCTGTATTCCAAAATGTCTTCATTAAGATGTATTCATTTTAGCAAACTAGCACATGGACTTCTTTCAGATCCTGTCAAGGTCATCCTCTTTTTTTTTTTTTTTTTTTTAAGATAATTATTACTGACAGATTGCAACACTCCAGTGCTCTCCTAAGAGAAAAACATTGAGCACAAGGAGCTATAGGACAACACTCTGCCCTGTCCTGCCAATCCACTCCTATGTACAGAGAAACTTGTGGATGCTCCATATCCACGATCCATTTAGATCTTTGTGCTAACACTGTAACAGTGCCACAAACTGTGATGCTACTTTAAAAGCTTTAATTTATGAGAAGTCCCGTCAGAAGCCGCCTCTTTTCTAAAAGCATAGTAGAGGAAGACTTCATCGGTAAAGTAACAAACTTGGAGTTAAAACAGTAGGGTTCTAGACTGAAAGTAAAGAAAGAAAAAAACAAAAAGCCCATAGCATTTTTACTGAGTCTACAATTGCCTCTGGAGCCTACTGAATAAAAATTTAACTTCAAAAATTAGTACTATAATGATACAGAAAAAAAAATAATTACATAGGAACTCAAAGCCATGATGTAAAACCCTGACTCATTCTACCAAAGCTTGCGTGAGTAGCTCAACAGACCACAACAGAACCCGCACACTGCGGAGAGCAAGGGTGTCGCATCTGTATCCTAACGCAGAATTTACGTGACATAGCACTGCCTTGATTCCTACAAAATTATTTTTAGTGAAGATGATTCATTTTTTGTTCATGGTTCAGTGTTCCAACAGCAAATAAATAAAAAACTCGTGGTATTTCAAGGATGGAAAAGTTAATTTACCATTTCAAGCTTTGTTGGTAAAATATGCTAGTAGACATAATTGACAACTACAATGGTTAGATAAATATTTCATAAAGCATCTAGTGGATATATAAATGCAAAAACAATTAATGCAATATTAATGTTTGAGTTGTACATACATTAACAGCTACTGTTATTGAATTGCTGTTTAATGGCCTACTTATAAATCTTAATTGGGCAGTACAGAGCAGTAAATACTGCCAGGATGTCAACTGCCTTTTCCGAGTTTAAACAGCTAAACTAAACAGTGCATCAATTATTTTGTACCTAATTTGCACCATGTCTGGGTTTGGGTTTGTTTTAAAAAAGACACTCAGCTCTCTTCCAGGCCAGATACTCGGCCAGTGCTTTCTGCCACATGGCTCATTACAATATTAATGGCAGTCACGGAGGTTTATCTTCTGTGATGTTTGGAAACCACACGCCACAGACGTGCCTGCTAGGGCGCAGAGAGCTCCCTTACAAACGTCAGTGGAAGGCATTACTTTCTCAAGGCTGTGTGGCTCTAACGTGACCTGATAATTATACTCTGCAAAGAAAATTGAAATTAAAAATAAATTTTACAATGCCATATACTAAGAGAATTGTGGAATGATCCAAAGGACTATTTCCATTCTTTGGAAATGAGCAGACTTAATAGGGAATCATTTCAATATATCCTTTTTTTTTTGTCATTCCTCTGATCCCTGGCTGCCTGATTTATGAATTGGTTGTAAAATATCTCATAACTAGCTTTCCTTTGTTGAGATGATGGAGCCTCTGTAGGACATGCAAGGAGACTTACATTATAAATAAACCGACTTAGAAAGGCTAAAACCAAAAGAAAATGCAAATCTGAGACCTGAAGCCACTTTTTATCCTTCAAGCAGGCCACTGTCAGGGAATCTGGCTGTCCCAATACTTATTTAGATGAACACAATCATACAGCTACCTCCCTGCCTTCTCAACCCTGCTAAGATTATGGCACAAGCAGTGACGGGAAGGCAGGACTTGCAGGTCATCTCCAACGAACAATCTCTGCCACAGACAACTGAATGAAGAGAAGAAGACGGACAGCTTTCCTCTACTCCTTCAACCTTTTAATTGGATTAATAAGTAAGAGTAATGCCACCCATAAAAGAGGGAGGGAGGTTTTTTTCCTTTGAAATATAAAAGGGAAAAAAAGGAAGAGAGGAAGAGACTACGCCCTGTATTCATGTCACACATGCCAAGTTCAAGTTCTACTGTGAGTATAAATATATAACTTTAGCCTCCCAGAGACACTAACTCAGACACTGATCTGTATTGATCTGATCACCATTTTTAATTCTCTCTGCCACAAAGGACCTCGCCCAAGCTGCCAGCAGACCCTTCTTGTGTCGACAGTTGCTTCCTCACATCATCTAACGTCACCTCAGTGTTATCAGTGTTAAAATACCCCAGAGTTCCTCTCCACAGCCTTCCAGAGGAACCAGAAGGCATTATCTGCTTAAACTCCTATTTCCTTCAAACATGACATTTAGATGAACACTGATAATACAATTACTGGATTCACACTGCTTTGAAAATACATAAAAAGTGTAATTCAATGCAACGGGCACTAAAATTATTCCCTTTCCTCTATTCTAACTTTTGCTTTGTTAACTTATTGTTTTACCAATTTCATGTTGCTGGGAAACTGAACAAATGCTGAATAAGAAATGCATGCCTCATTCTCTTTGTCCACATATATACTCTTAGGGTCATTTTTTGTTTCTAAGATTCTTTATCACATTTTAAAACATGAAGATTTATAAAGATTGTTTTCATGCTGTGTTTGTGGCTACAATAGATATTACTGGGTAATTTTTTTTTCTCTGAATGTATCCTCTTTCTGCTAAGTGTTATGTTTGTGAACATTATTAATTCAATCTACTTATTGATTTTCCATTTTTATCCTACTTGAGTTGGGTAAAACCAACCCAACCCATGGTTGGGTTTTTTTCAAAATATATTTTCAATACCTATTACTAAAGCTATATTCTAGTAGTTATGTACATTTCACGGAGTTACTTTACAGATGAGGTCTTTCTGCCCTTCCAGAGGATGAAAGAAAGCAGAAAAAAAAATCTAATCTCAAGTTACCATTTCAGTACAACAAACACCCACAAGAACCACGTTCTGCAAAGTAATGAGAGGCAAAGATGGTGTAGGAGGCAATATCTCTTGTTAAACCAACTGCAGAAGTTAAAGGGGAAGGGAAAGAGAAGCTTTCAGGCTGCAGACAGACCTCTCTTGGACATGAGTGTCGTTCAGTACTCTTTGATCTGTATTATTATTTACAAGAGCTCTTTTTTATCTGGTTTAGCACAAACCTGGTAGGATATTTCTTACATTTACTGAAATGGAAGTAAACAAATGCAAAATAAAGCAGAGTTTATGACAAATGTGAATACTAAGTAATCGTCAAAGCTAAGTTTTGTGACTCTAATGATGCCGTCATTGAGACAAATACTGCATTAACACTGTCGTGTGCACACTGTTCATTCGGACGGAATTATAGTACTTAGCTATTTTCATATGCACTTTCCAGCATATTTACCTAAAAATCTTTACTCATGTGCCTTTACACTTAATTTTATCTATTTGAATTATCATTCACTTTCTCCACACAGTATCACACAGCCTGCAATCAGAGCAGGTGAAGGTAAAACTCCAAGATATTTGCTTTTTTTTCTTGTTTGGCACCAGTGTCAGGATCATCTGGAGTCCTCTATTTTGCTTTTTGTGGACAAAACTGATTTAAACTTTTGTGATCTTTAGCAAAAAAAAATACATTTAAAAAACATAGGGGAACATACAATAACCAAATATATTAGGGAAAACTCTTGTATTCTTCACTCTGCAAATTTCAAAATAAAATCATTGCCGTATTTACTGGGCAAAAAGAGGCTTAGTTCTGATCATGCTGATCAGAAGTCAACTGAATTAAGGATACGAATATTGAAAATAAACTAACTTGATTAATGACAATCTCTTTTTTACCCTGGAGACGTTGAAAATTTACAAATTTACAGCTTTAACAGTTTTTTCTAAAGAACAAAATTTCTATATAAACTATATAAATGCAGAAAAACAACACTAGAAAGACAGGCCAACATTTTTTTTTTTTTTAGAAGCTTTAGGCCACCTCAAACTTCATTAAATTGCTATAACAAAAGAACGTTACAAACTGAGCCCGCTCAGTACAGCAACGTGCCACAAAGGTTTTGTTTTGCAAGAAACAGCTGTGAGGAGTCTGAATGCTTGTTTCTTAAGCACAGACCACATCTGTGACTTCATGCCTTGGGACACGGAGGATGACAAACACTTCAGGATACTCCTACTCTACCCTGAGCCCACACAGATGGGACAGAGCAGTCCCATTGCTCCAGGCATGACACTGAGTTTCCTGACACCTACTCATTTGTGCAAGGAAACCAAAGCAAAATCCCATACTTCATTTACTATAGTTCTGAACTTCTAACGGAAAACTCACATCTGCCAACAGTTCCTGAACTCAGATGTTACAAAAAATATAGGCTGCTGTCCTTGTTAGCAGCCGTGAACAAGCAAAAGGTTAGCAAGTTCTAAAGCCACATTTACAACTTTTGAGCACCTTTTCTATTATATTTTGAAAACATTCTGCTGTGGTGACTGACTTCCCTATAAATCTTCCTATGAAAACCTTCATGAAAACCAACGAAGGCCATTAGCACGAACGATCAACACATGCAAGAGAATACAACCCGGTATAACATCACATTAAACAGGGAGGCCAGCAACTTTATTTACCTAAGTAAATAAATTATACTTATTAAATAAATTGTACTTACATCTAAGCAATAAACATTTGCCTACGTTTATTTCCCAGACAGAACAAAAATTAGGAATCTCCCTCTTTCCTGCTGAAACATCACCAATACATCGGGGCTCTGAGTAACAACCCCATCTGCTCTCCTCCCTACACACATGCTTCCATGCAGAAGGAAGCCTCTTCCACTCCAACACCCTTTCTCTCCTCACCTCACTATAACATTGCTCTTTTTGCATCACTTGTTACCTGGTGTAAGACTTTGCTTCTTAGGTAACAGAGCACAGAAATCTCTCTCAGCCCTCACTGTGATGAAAAGCAGGAAAGCAAGCCAGGCAGCAGGCACTGGTTTCCTCGCCCGTGCACAGGGGATTCGGCGCCCACATCACCTCACCAGCCGTGCCAGCCCCGGGCTCAGCGGTGCCGCACCGAGATTTCCGTCACTTTCTCTTACCAGCTACCAGAGGGTGCGAGATGCTGCAGAGAACAGAGTTTACTTGTTTCCCTGATTGTGCCTGAGTGGCCAGAGCAGGGAGAGGGAAGCATATCGCCATCTGGTTGCACTGCCTGGGTTTCAGCAAGCTACCGCACCTACCGCTGTTCTTAGCTTTTTAACTGGGGACGTAGATTGGGCAAGACTGGGCAGGAAAGGCAGAAAGCAGGCCATCATCCATCTGCCAGAAAAGCGTCAGGGCAGCACTAACTGCTGCCACTAACAAAGCAGGGTTACAGACACACCTTCACACGGACATAATGTCATGTATTAACGTTAATCTTGCACACGTGCCTTTTACAATTTTGGGCAAATCAAATCTCACACAGGCTGACGATGAGGGCCCTCAGTGGCTCCAGCTGGCCTCACCTGGGACCCCAGCCCTTGCCCATGGCTCTGGCAGCTGCGTTCAAGCTCTAGCCTGGGCACACCATCCTGGCATCAGCTACGGTATAGGTGTCTCCCATCTCTTACCCTGTCTCTTGTGTGGACCTCAGACCTATGTCACTTTATTTTCCAGTTAAAGAGATTAAACATTGCGTGTTGCTACTTTCCTCCTCCTCAAAAGAGAGACCATTAAAAAGACACCAAAGGATCTACTCTTAACCTGTATGTTGCTTCTTTTTTTTTATTTTGACCAGAGAAGCTCCCTCTTTAGTCCAGCTGGGCTAGCTATCTCTATGGCTAGTTTCCTAACAAGAAAGGAAGTTAAATACAACAAATCAAAAGCTCTCATTTATACTTAAGATCAAACAAAGGTTCCCCACTGTTTCATTGAAATACATGGCATTTTCTGGCGTGTGTTTCTTGGGTGAGTATTGCTGCAGTACATGTTTATAACTTAATACTCCCTGCTGACTACTAACACACTACTAGTATCTGTGACTGCTATTGCAAGCTGCTGTTGCAGTAGTTACCATGCCAAAAAGACAATTCTCAAAAAAAATATCTCTGCACTAATGAGGTTCAGGCTTAAAACAAAGTCAAAAGGTTAAAGGAAAAAGATGTGAGGAAGCTCTTCAGTCTGACTGCTGTCTTCTCCATAGACCAAAGTAATTTCTGTAACTCACCTTCCTATCTACAGTCAGATTTCAGTCACAGTCAGTCTTTATTCCCGTTCTTTACAGGCTTTACAACTGTCAGAGTTAAAAAAAGCACAGAAAGATTTTTATTTTTTTTTATGGCATGCTCCTGTGATGGTCTCAGTTTATAATCAATCTTTTGGGAACCCCTGAGCAGCAGCAAATTGTTAAAAAGACTCCCCAAGACGTGGCAGAATTATTCCACACAGTGGTAGTATCCAATTAATCAGAATAACTGAAAGCACTCAACAGCCAGTAGGGATTTTCTAATTAAGACTATTCCAATGTAGTGAATCATTTTGCAAGTCAAAATTTATTTTAAAAATAACTTAGCTGAAGCAAAATATAAGGGGTTTTTTTGTGTGTGTGTGTGGGGGGGTGTTTGTTTTTTTCAAATCAAAAGTATATGGAAATTTGATTTCTAGAGCTTCCAAAGGTACAGCCCAGCCACTGTCTAGAATGAGAGACCAAAACCAGGAGTATTGAGGTAAGATCACACAGTTCCCTAGCCAGCCATGTTATCTTGGAAAGTCACTTATGGCCCAGTTTTGCACGAGCAGATAACGATTCTGCTGGGTGACACCCTAAGGCTCATATGGTGAACATCCATTTGTACAGCTTCTCAGGACAGACAGCCAAAATTCACTCATAATTTCTGATAATTTCAGCTGTATGGACATACATGCACGTCACAACCATTGCTCCTTCCGCTATTAGCTTTATGGACTCTAGCCTCTGTTACTGCTTCCTTTCCTGTTTGGACTCTTGAAATCTAAATTATAAGCTCTCAGACAACTTCAGGCAAAATGAAGAGTGACTTTTACAGACATGTTGAAGGCTTCCAAATGTTGGGGAAGCACAATTCCAAATATTGCTCCATAATGCGCAATACAAGCTCATCTCAAGTTTGAAACTTAAATTATCCAATCAGGGAAGAAGAAATAAATGGTAAATTAGCTCAGGACATAGCTAAGGAAACCACTCAGGAACTCAGAAATATAGACATGAAGTAAATTGTTCTGGCAAAAAGCAAAATTACATAGTCTTAACTAGTCTGAGCCTGGCCAGTGTCTAGAATGAGAGACCAGAAATATGTTCAGAAACATACGTTCAGAAGTTTGTGTGCAAACACAGCTTACAAATGATAATGTATAAATTAGCTTGTATATTGCCTGGATAACAAGAGACATCAGATCAAAGCTTTACTCTTAGATATGAGAGAGAACGTATTAGGTAAATAATCTCAACTCTTACTTAGCAAAGCAAAAATGTGTACAAAGATGGATATTGCCTTTTTTTCTTTTTTTTTTTAAACAGGAAGGCTGGCCTTCTGGGATAATTTGCTATCTCTCCCAGAAAACGCATCTTTAAAGGATGACTAGATGAATCTGTTGCACAGCAAAAGTACGTTCTTTAGCATGCTTCGAGAAGTCAGTGGTAAAGCCAAACACATCAAGTCCATGTCTAAAATAAAACAAAGATATTTGATAAATTCTATCCTTAAAAGCAAACAATTAGACAAAAAATACTTCATTTATAGAGCTGCTGCTACCTTATATGGATCATGCTGTACTTTCTGCTAGCAGCTGAGAATAGATGGAAATACAATAGCGCTTTCGCCACCTAAGGCTCCAACACAGACCGCACAGAGCCATTTACTTGGGGTACGATCTGTGCAGAATCAGTTCACCTGCAGGCTGTTCTTATTGCTTGGGTTTATGCATTCTTTCTACCCTGCATCAACATAAGACAGCCATCTCAGCCCAAGCTGCCACACCAGTCTCAGAGATAATCGACTTTCGCAGTAGAGCTGGATATACAGCACAGAAAGCCTACAGAGTCAGTTTTCAACAATTAAAAAAACAAAGGAGTGGTCTCATTCTTCCAGACTAGTAGTATTGGATAGATGTGACTATACGACATATGACGATGGCCTTGACAGAAGCAGACTCAGAGCCTGCCTGTCTCCCAGCCCACGGGGAAGCCTTGCAGACAGTCTGCAAGCAGCCTAACTCTCCCTAATTCACCCAGGGACAGACCCGAACCGGGTCTCCCTCCACCCCTCCAAACAGAAAGCAAAGAAATTATCTTTCAGGTGCTCAGGACTGTGAAGTTACCTGCGCTCTGAAAATAGTAGAACGTGTGGACAGAGCCTGTTACAACACTTCATCAATGATGCCAAGATACACGTAATTGTAACATTCTTAACAGACTACTACGCAAATAGCTACCATCTCTGTTAGCCCTCTACATGGTGTTACATGAAGACAAGACCGCCTACTAGCAGCATATATAGATACCAGAGGCTCTAGGGCTCTATTTCAGACATTTCCACATATATGTGGTCTATAGGACAGACCCTATCACACAGAAATGTCTTTGACCTTGCAGCCTGTGGTTTTGGTCACAAAGCAACCACCTCTGACCATTGGACAGCCCCAGCAAATATAAGGTATTCTGACATAGCTGCTTATTTGGATTTCTCCACATTATGCTCTAAGAAATTACTGGAGAAACAGAATCCAAAGAGTAGTTCAGTGTTTTTCAGCTCCTTTGGAACCTGAAGTGCAATTTTACTTTCTTAAATGCTTAAAATAATCAAAATAAGTCTCCAGAGGCTGGTAGCACATCATGCTATGTATCAGCCTTTGTCAACTGGATGGATGTTTTGTTGTCTTCTTTAACTAGATTATTTTCTTCTGCTGACTGTGTTTTTGAAACTGAATTAAAAAAAAGGATGTCTTTGCTGTCCTATTACAGGGCCTGTTACAGTCTGAAAATTTTTAGTGTGGTGGCAATTTATTTCTTTTTTCAAATTAAATTGCAGATATAGAATCTAGCATGAATCTAGCCAAATCTAGTTATATATCTATATACAGATATATAGAATCTAGCCAAATCTAGCATCAACACTAGAGAACTGTACTGGATGAAAATAAGTATAATAGATACAAATTATTATAAGTGAAGTAAAAGAACATTCTGTAATACACTATTGAGTTCTGTGGCTTTTTCTGTAAGTATTCTGCAGCTTTTTCTGTAAGTATTATAGTAATTCTGCTGACCTGTACATGATGTTCCTTGCAGTGTTCCCTTTTTCTATTAACGCATCAGTGTTTGTGTGAAGCAGGAAAAATAAGAACTGTATCTTTTAAAACACGTGCTCCAAAAAAATACAGACATGTTAAAGAGAAGCATATGTGGCAATACCCTCCTATAATTTCCTGATGATTAGCAGCCATATACACAATGCTACTGTACATATAGGTGTAGTGTCCCAGACTTAATCTATAAAAGGCGGAGACCTGCTGTATCTGCAGAAAACCAGATGGATGCTACACCCAGCCATCACAGAGTATTTGTGTATTCCAAACAAAACAGGACGAGTGCTTACGTCTCTGTGGTGGGAGTACATGTAGCAAAGAAAGGGCAAACAGTGCAGGTGGCACAGCTGTTTTGCACAGGAAAAGGAACAGTGGGAAGGCAAGTAAGATTGGTGAGCGTGGGGCTAGCCTGATTCCTTCGGTGGCCACGTGCCTTGGGTAAGTGGGAGTTCTCTGAGGTGGCTCTGAGTGTTTGCCAAGTGACTGCCGTGGAGGATTGAGAGGGCACGATGCAAAGAGGTCTGCAAGGTGATCCCTTGATTCTGACAAGGGAACTGAGTGTACCCGTGGCGGAGGGCACAATATGACAAAAGGCAGAGCTAAATAACCAGAGGAATGTAGTGAACAAGAGCAGTAAAAATGGAAGAGTGCACTGGGAGTCTGCATCGGCTTGCTTCTCCACACACTCACTCCTCAGTTTATCTCATCTAGGCTAGATCTTACTAAACTGCTAAGCATCTTTAAAAGGGTACAGTAGAGTAGGAGGAGAGCAATCTTAATCACTGAAGCAAAAAACAACCTAAACTAATAAAACTTTTTAAAAATTAACTGATGTTTAGCTCAAGTTGCCTGTCAAAGTCCAGAAACAGACAGTGCTACTGCCCATGCAGCGTATGTGATTACCTATTCAGGGGCAGGTTTTGCATGTGTGCATGCACATGTGTGTGTGTGTGTGTGCACGTGCACAGTACAAGGAGCTCCTGGCCCTTATCCTCTTCAGGTGGGAATGGCTAAACTGAAACAGCTTACAGAAATAAAAAGATATCAGATGAGGCCTAAAGGAACAATGCTGCATAGTCTCACTTCTACTGCAGCAGGTCTTGTGCTGGGGACGGGAGTCTCAGGGAAGCACAGAATCCATCCGGGCCAGAGTGTCCTCTTGCAGACTGGA
>WHYT01015592.1:0-17979 GCA_009806455.1 Tetrax tetrax | reverse complement strand
GCCAAATCTAGTTATATATCTATATACAGATATATAGAATCTAGCCAAATCTAGCATCAACACTAGAGAACTGTACTGGATGAAAATAAGTATAATAGATACAAATTATTATAAGTGAAGTAAAAGAACATTCTGTAATACACTATTGAGTTCTGTGGCTTTTTCTGTAAGTATTCTGCAGCTTTTTCTGTAAGTATTATAGTAATTCTGCTGACCTGTACATGATGTTCCTTGCAGTGTTCCCTTTTTCTATTAACGCATCAGTGTTTGTGCGAAGCAGGAAAAATAAGAACTGTATCTTTTAAAACACGTGCTCCAAAAAAATACAGACATGTTAAAGAGAAGCATATGTGGCAATACCCTCCTATAATTTCCTGATGATTAGCAGCCATATACACAATGCTACTGTATATATAGGTGTAGTGTCCCAGACTTAATCTATAAAAGGCGGAGACCTGCTGTATCTGCAGAAAACCAGATGGATGCTACATCCAGCCATCACAGAGTATTTGTGTATTCCAAACAAAACAGGACGAGTGCTTATGTCTCTGTGGTGGGAGTACATGTAGCAAAGAAAGGGCAAACAGTGCAGGTGGCACAGCTGTTTTGCACAGGAAAAGGAACAGTGGGAAGGCAAGTAAGACTGGTGAGCTTCGGTGGCCACGTGCCTTGGGTAAGTGGGAGTTCTCTGAGGTGGCTCTGAGTGTTTGCCAAGTGACTGCCGTGGAGGATTGAGAGGGCACGATGCAAAGAGGTCTGCAAGGTGATCCCTTGATTCTGACAAGGGAACTGAGTGTACCCGTGGCGGAGGGCACAATATGACAAAAGGCAGAGCTAAATAACCAGAGGAATGTAGTGAACAAGAGCAGTAAAAATGGAAGAGTGCACTGGGAGTCTGCATCGGCTTGCTTCTCCACACACTCCTCAGTTTACCTCATCTAGGCTAGATCTTACTCAACTGCTAAGCATCTTTAAAAGGGTACAGTAGAGTAGGAGGAGAGCAATCTTAATCACTGAAGCAAAAACCAACCTAAACTAATAAAACTTTTTAAAAATTAACTGATGTTAAGCTCAAGTTGCCTGTCAAAGTCCAGGAACAGACAGTGCTACTGCCCATGCAGCGTATGTGATTACCTATTCAGGGGCAGGTTTTGCATGTGTGCATGCACACGTGCGTGTGTGTGTGTGTGCACGTGCACAGTACAAGGAGCTCCTGGCCCTTATCCTCTTCAGGTGGGAATGGCTAAACTGAAACAGCTTACAGAAATAAAAAGATACCAGATGAGGCCTAAAGGAACAATGCTGCATAGTCTCACTTCTACTGCAGCAGGTCTTGTGCTGGGGACGGGAGTCTCAGGGAAGCACAGAATCCATCCGGGCCAGAGTGTCCTCTTGCAGACTGGATGCACCTGCAGCAGAAAGGACTCCAAGGACAGGAAGCAGCAGTGGCAGGAGGTTGCTTCACTAGGCACAGAGCTACCTGGCTTTGAGACACTGGAGAGGAAGGACCACAGGTCCTGCCTGTCCGGTGCAAAGGCAGTAGACCTCCTGGGATCTCCCAATAGCTCACAAGGAAGAATAGGGTCAATGGTCAATCTGTCAGCGACACAGGGAAGTGTCAGAGGGACATTCTGGAGTCTCAGTTCAGGTGACCAATTAGGATACTGAAGCCCACGACCTTCATAACCACTGGCATTACAAGACTTATTAAGAGCTCTATCAGCTAAGGGCAGGCAGAGATCTGTAGTCTCAATGCACGAGTGAGATGGTGATGCTGAGGAGAGGGGGTTAGATATGTTAAAGAAATGGGGTACCTTTTAGGACAAGACAGACCTGTAAAAGAAGGACTGGCTGGCTGTACCTTAACCGACTGGAGTCAGGCTGAAAATCACAAGAAAACACTTAAGCTAAAAGCTGGAGAAAGCCAAAAGGCACAAAGCAGCTCCTGATTCAGTCTGGCACAGTCCCAAAGGGCTTGTAGCTAATGCCCCTCTAAAAAGGTTAAGGGAAATAAACAGCCTAATACAACAAAGAGAAAAGGCAAATCAGACTACCCTCTCTATTCCAGGTGTTCCTTAAAACTACAGATATTAAATTGAAACAACAAGAAAAACCACCCTACCTCAGTATTCTCCACTTTTTGCAATTAATTCAGGCAATAGCAGTAGAAAATGTCTTTTAGCTCCTTGTATGACTGACTTTGTAGTTTGTTTTACAATATCAGAGAAATAATCCAGTTACACCATCAGAAATAGAGACACACAACAAAAGTAAGGCCTGCTGGAGTCTGAACACAAGCCAAGTGGCACAGGTATGTAGAGAAGGATACAAGAGGTTACACAAAAAGCAAGATCATTTCATATTTTATCAGTCTTCCGGAACAAATTATTGAGTTCTTGCATGGAATTGCTTTGACAGACAAGAGAGTAAGTCAAAGGTGGTAGAAAAAAAGCAGACTAAACCTATAGTTTCTGTCCCTTTTACAGGCTTTTTTTTTTCCCTAAGAGAACTGGGAGAACAGAAGGAAGGACCACATTTGTCAGGAAGCAAGCCAGACTATTCATGATGGAGAAGAATGTAAATTACAGTGTTGAGTATCATAACTAATAAAGCATTTTAAAAAGCAGCAGTCCACAGCAATCTCTCACAGCAGAACACCATGAGCAGAGAATAAGTTAGAGCCCTCCCTGCCACCACAATTTCAGCTTTACTACGGCTTTTGTTACTACCATAATTGCCATTTGCATTGTCTGGCTGATCTAATGCCACACTATGACAGGTTATGTGATTTCTTATCCAGCCAGCCTTCCAATCCAGGATATTCTCCTTATTGCAATGTTTCTATGGAAGCTGGCTGACTACAAGGCACCAGTTCTTGTCCTGCTTCCAGCTGCCAAATCTAATCTAAAGATGCTAAAAATAAAATAGGCTTACATGTTTTACAGTACCGTTCAGAAAGCATGAGGCTGTACTTCCTACAGGGATAGCATTTAATCATCAGTAAAATGAAGAGACGTACAATACAATAATTGTTTCACTGGTATTTCTGCCATTTGCAAACTTTCTAGCAGTACCCAGCCCACTCTCAGAACATTTTGAGAACTCCTTCCTTGTTAGATATTGAGACAGCAGGTATAGGAAACATAACACAGAGAAGTTCCAAGTTCAGCTGCTGCCCCAGTGACCACCTATACTGAACACCAAAAAATGCAGAGTCATTTACAAATTCTGAGATGGGCCTGCGCTGAGGGGGGGTGGAGGGTGTCAAAAGAAGTACAGCAGGAAAGCTCTTCTTGTGGATGGCTGGCTCTCTGCTCCATGGGTCTGTGTGCATACAGAGATCCAGGTGCAGCAACTGGAGGCAGACCATGGGACATGAGGGCCCACACATCAGAGTGGCAACAACTAGGGAGATCAGAAAGTGTGCATTTGTGTGGGTTTGTATGTTAATGTAAAATCACTACCAAACATCAAGCCAGACTAGCCAGCAAGTAGGATAAGATGCTTAGAAGGCAAGTATTGCTGTGGGCGTAAGTCTGGGCCAGATACCAGGAGGAACAAGAGGGGTCTGAGAGTTGGCCAGTGGAGGACCAGAACATCCAAGCCAGCCACTGAAGAGACTTTGGGATTTGGAGGTCAGCTACTGGTTAGGTCATAGTTCCAGGCCAGCAACTGGAGACACTCATCTACATCTGTGTGTCTGTGGGAGGCAACTGGAAGACCAGGGGATACTGGGCCAGCTACTGGGTAGGCTGGCTGTCTAAAATAGCCACTACAGAGGGATGCATACTGATGTACGTGTATGCTTATGTATATCATACTGATGAGCTTTCATCCTGAGCAGCCAGAAAGGGGAAGAGGACAAGACCACTGGTGCTCTTTGTGTTTGCATGAGTCCTGCATTTTCTTTCTGTGTCAGCCTCTGTGGCTGCTGGTGCATCTATGTACATATGTATTGTGTGCATGTGTGCCTCTTGGGAATGTGGGCTCAGCCTTGCCATGGCTCAGCCTGAGAACATGAATCTGTCAGCCTACAAGATTCAGCAGTATCTAAACACTTACCAGCATCTTTTCTGAGTGGGAGAAAAGCATACAGTTTCCTAAATCTTTAAAAACGTTCCAAATAAGCAGTAAACTTGCTTTTTACAACATGACACAAATAGAAAATTAATTATTAAAGATGACTAGAAGAGAAAAAAAAAAACTCATTTAAGTGCTCACGGTGCCTCCTCAATAGCAAACCAATAAATGAGATCAGTAACAGAACTAACACAAGTTAAAATTCTTCCTAAGTGCCTGCATTAATTCATGCCTGAAATACTAACTTACTGCCCATAATATCCAATACAAAATCTTGACATATGTAAACTTTCACCAAAGTTCAAAACAGTCAGTGATACATACAACAGCTGGTATTTGAGCAAATGTAGCTCACAATGAAAAGCAGCATCAAGTCACTTAGGTAAACAGCTCTGGTTCACAGCTGTCATTAAAGTGTTCAGACGGGGACTACAGACAGTAAAATGACTGATATCAACCAGTTCCACCCTACATAGGGATGAATTTAACATCCTCAACACACGTGATGTTTTAAAGACACCAGCTAACCCCCCAGCACTTAACTGAGGAACACTCTAGCATACAGTAGCCTCAGAGTATCAGCTGCTTGCATCACAGGTATAAATCATTGTATCCTGCACATTTTCAGACTAGGTAAATCATTATTTTCCCAATATGTCTCTTTTAAAACACAACAATGCTATCTGAGTAGCCCCTCAGCCAAAGCCAGACAAGGCATCTCTGCCGAAGCACAGGAAGAAGAGAGGTCTCCATAGCAACAGGGACCACAGAGGCTCTCACAGCCCCTCTCCTTCACCCACTCCTCAAACTCTATTTTTCTTCCACAGATAATAGCTTAGTAGTTCACTAGAAAGTACACAAAAAGCAAAAGCATAATACCTCTTCCAGACAGACTTTATCCAGGGTACAACTTGAACTGGGCTCATTGCTGCAGGGTCCCTTACTCCTGAGGCTTGGAACCACCCATACAAAGATGCAGGGGGAAATTACCGTAATGTTATGATACTGCAATATGATATTACTGAGCAATTATTATTACATGCAAATATTATCACTCATATCATTACATTCACCTGATGCTTCTTATTAGACTTGATGTTCAGTCACTTCTTGCTTTATTGAACTATTCCCCCTAATCAGCAGCAAAGTTAATCTATGCAAAGTGCCTGGTTTAAAAGATTTCATCCAAAACAATTCCAGTTCTCTAGGAGTGACACGAGTAGAAACAAAATATCATCCTTCCCATCCTCAAACCTGTGGTGCATTTTTCTCCCCCTCAGATGGTTCTACCTTTTTTGTGGGCAGGGATACAGATCTTTGCTGGAGCTATTGCAGGTGTGCCTCTTTCTTTAAGAGCTCACTAAGTCCAGCCTTTCATCGTGTACCTGCAGTATTCTTCACTGCAAGATTCCCTGCTTCATTCATTATAGAAGATGCTTGTGGCAAACTTCACCAGTAGCTGTTTCAAAATAGAAACATTTATTCCTTATGCTAGCACGCATTTGCCTTTCCAAATGCATTACCCCCTTTCCAAACACATGACGTAGACTGCCAGTTAACGCGGGATTGTACCCCAGAAGGGATCTACCCCTTTATAAATCAGGTGCTGTAACAATTCCATTTTACATCTGCTGTGCACAGATGTCAAGACAGGGAGATGAAAATCAGTTTCAAGGGCAGGGAGAGGCTGGAGCCAAACAGCTCATGGGAAACCCTCAGGAGAAGGGGCGAGCCTGAAGCCTTGCCTCTGCTTGTCCCGCAGGACACTGGGAAGGCAGCAGGGGTTCACTTTTCACTCGGAAATCTGGTGCACTGCTTCCTTTCAGAGGACACCTCCCTTTGGTATCATCACAGTGTGGCTAGAAACCTGGAGGCAACCAATCCAATCCACAGATTCCAAAAAAAAGTGATATAACCACTAGATTAGAGTTCAAACTCTATCTGGGCATCCTCAGCCTTTCCAGTGAAATTCCTTTCTGTACAAGAGAGATTTGGAAAGACAAAAAAGCAAGTAACAAAGAGCCTTGTTCCCCAAACCCCAATTAATGCACTGATCTACAAGGTTCAGGAAAGCTTTGGGATTATTTGGGATACAGTTAGTAAAAAAATGCAGAGAAAGTAAGATGCATATTCACTCTGGGGAGTAGACACCGGTACTGAGGACAACTCTCTCATAATTTTCATCAACTGCCTAGTGTGGGTTCTTTTTCCTAAATGTCTGAAAAGAATTATTTTCTTAAATTACAAATCAATGCAGTTCTAGCTACATGAATAACACGAAAATCATAAACAGACTCAAATAACCTCAGTAGCACAGGCAGACTCTCAGACATGGGAAAAATGACAAGAATAAAAACTACAAACCATGATAATAGGCTATAACCTCGCCTAAACCTAACATGACATGAACATTCAGCTACACCTATGCTACAATCAGTAAAAGCACAACTCACCTAAGTTCCCCATTTAACTGCAGTTATAATGGTATGTAAATTTGTATGTCAATAAGTGAACTGTGGAAAAATCCACGTTAAGAGCGGCAGAGCCCACATCCTGATCTCTCTTAAAACTGTTATGCCTGGTCTCCCTTTCCCTTCTCCTGGGAATAAGAGGAGGTGCTATTGTACACTGCATTTCACTCATCAATTTTAACTCTCTTTCAAGCCAAGCTTGCTGTGCGTGCTGGCTACAAGTGCTCTTTGGAGATTCTTCATTTCTAAGATCCCCTCCCACTGCTTGCACTCAACTGAAAGCAGCTGCAGCCACCTCCAGCGACCTCTCCCCACCAAAGCTCAGAAGTAATTCTCCCTCTTCCTTCTGTCAAAGGTCTGGTTGCTGTGCTAAAGCAACAATTAGTCTCTGCAGATTGATTACCTCTAATGGTAAGAGAAAAATATCCTTCGTAGAGCAATATTGCTCTACAGCTATATTCACTGCCAATCTGATCTCAAGAATCTTCTTTGATTAAAAGGAAGCTATTAAAAATTGACTCACTTTGATAAGGAACCCTATGTCATCCGAAGCCCTAAAAAAAAAAAGCTTCTTTGATTTGCCATTCATCAGTTGTCACATATTTAAGTCATTGTCCACATGCATCCTTTTTCAAACTAGTGACAGCCACAAGAGTAAAAGCAGTAATTCCATATTCTTCTGAATCGAATAGCTAATATTTTTTTCACAGTTGCCATGTTCAAATACTCTATTTTCATAAACTGTTAATTCATTTTTGAATATTTTGAATAGCAGCCAAGAACATACTAGAGCTTTTTGCCATTTCCTTCTCATGCTGGAGGAGGGGTGGAGGGAATAAATTATCTGAATTAAAAAATACTATAAATTTCAAGTTACAAATTTAAATTCCTAAATCCAATTAAAAACAATCTATAAACTTTGCTCTCTTTGACCTCAGACTGAAAGATCTGAAGCTACTATTCCTTCTGACTGCAAGTGTGCAATGAGTAACACCAACAGCATTGGTGATCCACCCTTAGCAGCCTGGCTGCTCTGCTGTGCGTTACTGAAATACACTGCAGTCCTAGTTGCAGTCCTGCCATGCTGTAGTTCATCCTCACAGCATGCTCTGTAGATTAGAAGTCCAAACAGCCTGAGATATGCCCCAAAAAATGGAAGAGTGGGATTACCGCATGAGCTCCATCTCACTATATGGTCTTCATGATGAGGGAACAAACAAGAAGGAAACTAAAATGCGCCCGGTTTACGCAGGTCTCAGAAGGGGAGAATACAAAACAAAAGCCAAGAAACACTTTCCTAGGGTAATATAACAGAATTGCTGCACAGCACGCTTCTCAAATTGTGGAAATTTCTTTACCTTAGGGTCCCCTTACCTGTAAAGCCAATGCAGACACATCTGCGCAGACGTAGCTCCCAGTCTGTTAGTCACTACGGCAGAAGCCAGCGGAGTCTCACTTTCCTGGCCCACTGATCTCAGCCAGTCAAATCTGAGTCCCTTCACCGCAGAAGCGGGCAACAAAAACTGGTCTCCCACTGAAAATCTCCTGAACTTCCCGGTCTCTGCACTCGCCCTGTGAGAACAAGCCCCATCCATACATGGCAAAGGCACAGGCAGGCTAGCGCAACAGGAGAGTCGTGGTCACAGCCATCAGAGGCCTGCATTGCTCTGGGACATGCTGACCAGTACGATCACAACAAATCATACAAAAGCTGAAGCCTAACTATTCTCCAGCAGGAGGAACCAACTTCCATAGGCATGGGAACACCACAAATTTTCCTACTCTGTCATTCCAATGGTACTTGTCAGTCCTATTCCAAATAAACCCCAACACAATCAGCAAGACTCATCAAATCTCTTTTTTTAAAGAAGAAAAAAAATCCCAAGCAGAACTTTACACCTGCTCAAAGAGGAGCAACTTTAGAAACTGCATGAAAAACTATGCTTTTGTTACAAATGTGTAGCACTGATGCCACTCTGCTACTATGGCAGTAGGCAGCAGAACACTGAAGTGGAGCAACTCAGAAGACAGACTCTGAAACAAGAATCCAGAGACAGACAAACAGGGTAACATGCCCCCAAAAAATCATGAGAATGGAGAATATGGTCTCCATCTTCAAAACTTTAGTAATTTGTCAGGGCAGTAGTTCAGCTTCATGAACTCAGTAACTCACGACCAAGCTATATGAAGAACTCTCATCTCTAACTGCCTAAATTAAAGTGATGTTTAGATTAATAATTATGTTTTGTCCATTCCAAACATGGAATAATCTGTTTCACTGCAACAATCAGAAATTTTTAACAGTGAAAACTTTCTACAAATTAGAACAAAAAACAATAGGGAAAAAAATCTGCCAAGTAGCAAGCCTCTTCTGCATACTTCTGGTTGGTTTTACCAGCTACATCAACTGACGTATATGTTATGTTCACATTCCTGCTCAAGCTTTGGCAAGCTTGTGACAACTACATAATCCCTTTTAAAGAAAAACAAAAATCCTAGAATCTTGTATCTTTGTTATTGCTACCTAAAATAATAAACAAATGGAGAATGGGCTTTCAATGTAGTGTAAAGTAACCATAAAGAAGAACATTTTGACCCTTTCTTGTCCGTAGCAGGTATCATGAAACACCCACCATAGCACTGTTCCTTCACAACACAGGGAAAACTAACACAAGAATTTCTCCTACTGTTACAAGTCTCACAGGTCTCAAATAAGGGTCTTAAATTGAAAGAGAAAAACATAGTGTACATCTCTCTCACAACTGACTATCACTACCACATTTTTCTGCACAGCAGGAACCCAAATTAAAATCACAGTCCCAAGTGCGATTCTTCTCTCTTGTAGGACGTGGACCTCCCCGTGCTGTAGACTCCTGCTTATGTCAGACCCCAGGATTCATTACCAAGACTGAGGCATACACGTTTGCTCCCTTTCAAGCTGGAAGCAGAAATAATTTCTTCCTTTAAAAGGGCAGTGCTATTTTATCCAACAGCAAAGTGGCTTGGGCATTGACATCGCGGGATGTACAAGCTGCACATCCTCCTAACCTGAAAGGATTCAAACCCACATATCCTGCCTCTGAGGAAAGTGCCCCCCATCTCATGCTTTAGGGGGAAGGATAGTCCTAATTCCCCTTGAACGTTTTCCCTTCTGCAGAGAGGGACCTGAGAGCCACTGGACAAAAGGACTGCTATTCTGTAGCTCAGCTGAGGGGCTTACCTGAGGGGAAAAAAAAAGAGCTGGATGCTGCCCATGCTCTGAGGACCAAGGCAGAGAACAAATGAAGAGGAAAAATTAATTAACAGTGTTTGTGCAAGGCTAAGTGTAAGGTAAATACCTCACAGCTGGGAGCTGTTCTCCCCTGCTGATGCAGAGATAGCGTGCAGCACACACACAAGCAAAATGTTTGGCACTTGAGCATGCAGGCATCTAAACCCTGAGACCTTCTGGAGATCAGGGCTTCAGCTTCTTTATGGCCTTGTTTCCATTCAGCAGAGAATAGCAGTACATTCCTAGGGATGATATGGGAAGACATTTTTAAAGACTCTCAAGCACATTTAAAGACTTTTCAGCTGTTATGATAGCAAGTGTCATACATGTTCTTAAAATATTGTTTTGGGGCAACAGGGAGACTGGAAAAGAAGGCAGCTTAAAAAAAAAAAAAAGTTAAAATTAGTTTCCATCACTGTAAATTGATGAGGCCCACTGCTAACATTTGTCATTGGACTACTGCATTTTCACATTTTAAAAAAATATTATTTACTCTCCTGTTTTGCTCTTTGATAGGTCTGGAGAATTTATTGATCTGGAAGCTTTATCAGCCTCCCAGCCATCCAATCTGCAGATAAACCTCTTATAACAGGTCCAAATCTCTTCACAGAGTCCACCTCTTGCAAACAAATTGCAGGAGTGGCAAACCACAACTTACAGTACTCTTGCAAAATTTATAGCTATGGTATTTTTCGGTTGGTTCGTTGTTTTTTAAAAACTCCTAGCTGCTGAAGACATGACTACGTGAGAGTGTCTGTTTTCTTCATCAAATAAAACTTAAGGATCCATGCTCATGAGGGTTAAGACTGGATATATGATGCAAATGAATGCTCTTAAGGCTTGAAACTCAAAAGAATTAGAATTCTGACTTTCCTCATCCAAATTTGTTATTTTTAGAACACTATTTGGTGGCTATCATTTTGTGCCAGGCATTATCCAACATACAGAAAAAGAGAGTCCTTTCCCCACACTACCTACATGTCAAACAATAGAAAAGCAAGAACCATGAGGATTACCCCTACTAGACAGAGGACTAATTGAAGCCAAAAACACTCAGTGATTACAGTAATAACCAACAAGTGTATCGCTGACTGAGTCCAGAGCTCAACACTGTTCCACAACTATGCTTACCATCTTCTCACTAATTATTTAAGTAATATTTAAATATTAACCAATAAAAAATCGCTGTTAGAATTCATTACCATAACCACAGAAATTGATTTTAGCATTACTCAAGATCAGGAAAAACGAAGACAAATACTTGATAATAAGATCCAATGACCATCAGCAAAGTCCTACTGAACTCACCTTGGAGAGCAGCATCTCCGATAAGTCTTGTGTGAAAAGCCTCATCATTTCCAGTAACTAGTTTTGAATTACTTAGATAGTGGTATACAGTTTGTTTACTACCACATACCTGAAGTGTATGATTTCTAATTTAAGTATAACAAGAAGGCAAGACTGCACATGGTTATGTTTACAGCATAAAGTACTTCCAAAGGATTAATCTGAGATCTGCAGGACAAAATGCAGAATTACTGCACTGTGAAACAGAAATTCAGTTAAACTTGTTTAAAACACTCCACACCCTTTTCTCTGGTGAAGAGAAAAGACCCTGTTGCAGCTGGAAATAAGGGTATAATCAATCCATTAAATGTTTGCCCATTTAAATTCTGATAGAAAAGTTTACTAAGTGATACATACACATAATGTACATATCAGAAATCCACAAGGAACATGAAATCACACACCTGAGGACCTAAAATGCAAAAGAAGACTCACTGAGGCAGCAAATGATGCTACTTACTGTTTGGATTGCAGTCCTTGACAATAAGGATAAATAAACCACATCAACAAAAAACTCCCAGCAACACCACTTACCCAGCAAAGAGCCTACGAAGATGACAATCTGCACGGTGGTAGTGAAATGCCTGTAGGTCTGCTCTTCGCCATGCTCCTCGCTCTCCGTGGCGCCGGCCTCGCTGCTGTTCCCACTCTGCCACACGATCTGCCCAGCTGAGGCGTTCCTCATCTCCAGAGCTCTGGTGACAGCCTGGTACGGGGCACGCTCGCTTGCGTTCCTCGAGATCCAGCTTTTGTCGTACCCCATGGCAAAGTGCTTGCCTTCCTTGCTGCCACCTAATAACCACTGGTTATTGAGCCCCTACCTTTAACGACTGAATGGAGCCCACAGGCAAAAAAGTGCTTCTGAGGATAAAGTCCCGTCTCTGACACTTGGAGGCATCTTCACCACATTTCTGTGTCCCGGAAAGCAGCGTTGGCTTTTCACATTTCTACCTTGTAAATCACAATAGTAAAGAAAAGCAGAGAATAAGGCAGGCTCTTCCTTGCGATTAGCTGTCCCATATTTCTTGCCTCGTAATACCACAGCATCTCCTCAGCGTGCAAACGTGAAGGAGGAAATCACAGTCCACTCCACGGCTCATCTTCCCCGCTCCACGGGCAGGTCTCCGAAGGTCACCTCACACCTGCTGCGAACCCGCTCGCACACACGCGGCCTCACTATATGCTAACATCGGCTTGGAAAAGTTGCTGGACCATGAGCTCCGTTCCCCCGCGGCACCCTCAGCCTTGGCTTTAGCTTTTTCTCACAACTCTGACTGAAGAACGACATCTCTTTCCCTGGGGCACATCTATCTCCTAGCGCTCCCGTCTCTCCTCCCGCCCGCTCCTCGCCTGACGAAACACGGCTCCGTCCCGCGTCCCTCCGTGCCCTGCGCGACACCGGACGCGGCAAAGACCCTTAGACAGCGTCCAGAGAAGCAAATGACTGATCAACGGCTTCCGCTGCCCTCTCGGGGCAAATTAATTTGGTTTTGAATCCCAAGGCGGGGGACGCTCGAGCCACCAATGAGCCAAAAAAGCCTCCGTGCGATCCTGCGTGGCCCCCTCCGCGTGCGCCCCGCACCAGGCGCGGCTGATGGTGACAGCCCTGCTCCTATGCGCCCCGACATCCCTCCTGCCGCTGCCCGCGGCCCCGCCGCTCCACACCGCAGGCGCCGGCCGAGCCCCGCCGCCCGCGGGAGGCGGTGGCCCGGCGGGGCGGAGCGGGCCGCCGCGCTCCCGCCTCCGCCGCGCTCCCGCCTCCGCCGCGCTCCCGAGGGGCGGGAGGGGCCGCCATCACGTGGGCGCGGCGATCAACCTGACCCGCTGAGCCGCCATTTTGGTGGGGAGGGGTGGAGTGGGCGCTGCCGCGGCGTCTCTGCTCGTCCTCGGGAGGCGAGGGCTGCTCTGGAGCTAGGATTTCTAAAGGGATATTTTAAAAGAGGCCTGTAACTCTTGAGGGCAGAATTTCAAAACGCAGTGCTAACTTCTGTATTATTTCTTAAAAGAGATACTTATTTTTTTTTAATGCTTAATTTGCCAGGAAATCTATTGGCACTATAAGTTTGGGTTTTAATTGTGCAAAAAGTATGCATCTATATAGCAGGTGAATATTTGTCTTTAATTTGAAGATTTTATGAGGACGGCTAGGTAAAAATCAAGCCAAAAAAAGGTTTTTCAGCAACTGGCCAGCAAATCTAGAAGTGCCCCAAGGAAGTACAGCTACCCATAAGTATAACCCCTGCAGAGCAAGGCTTTTTCAGGGACAGAAAATGGGAAAGGGCCGGTGCTTGCCAGGGGTTCAAAGATATTTGCTGACTGCAGGGACACAGGGAATGCCACCACCCCATCCCACCGCAGGCCTGAGGAGGCTGTTAGTGCAACCTCTGCTTCTGCCTCCCTGCTTTCCAGCCCTGTTCTTTGCAGCCTCCCCTCCTCTGGGAGTGACAGTCTCTCGATCCATTGCTCCAGGCTCTTTCCTAGTAATTTACATCTTTCCCCACTCGCAGCCTGGCCCTGGGCTCACTCCTCCTCCTACCCTTTCCCCTCACCCCTACTCCCAACACATTCACCTTGTCCAGCCATTCTCCAGCTTCCCCAGGCAATAGCAGCTACCGCTGTGGTTTCCCTTCATCCTTTGTTTTCCAGGACTCCTGAATTGGCTTCTTCCTCCTTTTGGTTCCCCAACATTCCTGTGGCCATCTTGGCCAGCCTCTGTGACCAGACCCTGACCTCCTTTCCCCTTCACTTGCCCAGCAGCCTGCAAGGCGCCCTTTTTTCCTCACACAGCAGCCCCTTTCTTCAGCTGCTCCCTCCAGGACCCTTCCCCTCTGTCTTGCACTTCACCTGGGGAGAATTCTCTTCCACTCGCCTCCCCTTGCCACACACAGGTGGAAGTGAAACCACACTCCCACATCATTAAAATTTAAATCTAGTGATTAAAATTTAATATTGTGGGATGTAAGAGTCTTAAATTTTGGAAGGAAACCTTCTGTCTAGATGCAGACTGGTATACATCTGGGGCAGGTGGACTCTTTCAGTGACGTTCATTGTGCTCTAGTAAATCTGTGCGGAGCACGTGAATACTTCCCCCTTCCCAATAATGTAATTTGATTTACTTTGTGCAGGTTTTCACAAGGGTAGCTAGCAAAGCTGCAGTGCTGAAAAAGGGCGTCTCTTCCCCCTCACCCATCAAATTTTTTCACACTCCTGCTGGAGTACAAGACTTTTAAAAAGAAATTCTCAGAATATTTTTATTACAATGTTATTTTTCTGTGGCTTTCTTATTGGAAACAATGAATCATTGTAGAAGAAATTAAGAGGAAAAAATAAAATAGCCTGCAGTAGACATCTGGTCTAGAACATTTCAGCCCAACTGTTTAAATTTTGCCAAGTCACAAAGAACCAAGAATGGGAACAGTCCAACAGCAGCTTTAACAATGCATAATGTTACCTGACCCACCCATCCTTACGCTGTGTGCCTTACACAAAGTGCTTGGAAAGTGTAAACCCATAATTGCTGTTAAAGAAAATTCGACTTATTTACTTACTGTGTTGTATCTTCAAATTGGCTATGCTTGCTTTGAATTTGTGTGGAAGAGAGGATGAATTTTTGGCCTAGAAACTGTTATTTCTCATATTTAACACAGAGTATTTATACAAATTAATACATGAGCATACCCAGCTGCACTAGTGGTTCAAATATAGCAGTTACTTCTAAGAAAGTGCAAGAAACTCTAGTAGGCAATTACAGTGCCCCAGGCCACATTTGACTGTGCAAAATAAGATCTCTGTTGTTGTCAGATAAACAATACGCAGCTTTGGTCATGCGTTTCCCACCAAAAAAAAAAAAAAAAGATGAGACAGAAAAACGCTCCCACTAAAGGCACATTCCAGGCATTCTCAGGCATGGTAAGGAACAGAGAGCAGCACCAGAATTGATACAGTTTAACATTTGGTTTTGGTCAGATAGTAATGACATTATGAAACTACCAGTTATTCAGTAAGTTATAATCCCAGCTGAGACCATAAGAATTTAGTTTAAGTGAAACAGAAAGATAAACAGAAGTATGCATGTAACAAGTTTTCAGACGGGACAAACTATTAGTTAGAGTAAGTTCCTCCTTAAGTGGTCTATTTGTAACAAAGTCTGTACTGGAAGGTCGGGGAGTAAAGTGAGGACCACCAAAACTCCACTGATACAAAACTTGTAAGTAAAATAAAGAGAAACATCAGAAGATTTTTCATGCAATTACAAAAGTAAAGAAAATTTGAGTCCATTAAACTGCAACAGTAGAAATTAAAAATAATGTATGTATGGCTCTGAAACTTATTTTACATGTTTCCAATTAAGATTACAGAATTTGATCTTGAGGGGACAGATAGCGCAACTAACGAGGATCCTGGTATGAACATGACTAGGTCTAAGGCAGAAGGAAAACTCAAAAGATTCAGTTCATTCCGTTTCAGTGGACCACACTTGTTTCCTACATTTCCTAATAAATGAAACTACCCAAGTACAGTCTATGGGTGCACGGTAGCAAGCCTCAGACTACTGTGGCATTTTTCTTTGCCTAGAGATTACATACCTAACAGACAAGCTTGTATGTATGAATTTACTTGGAGGTTTTTCATTAAGATCCCAAAACTTTAAAGGCTACATCATCTTGTAGCAATCCTTCTGTTCAGTAGTTACCACACAAAGTGACTGAGGATATTTTCTTTTCTGCCTGCCACTGCTCCCCTGACAACCCCCAGCTGCCCCCTCTCCAAGGAGACCAGAGGCTGAGGGGGTGCTCACAGGATCTGGCCTCACTTTGTGTTTGGAGCTCAACCAGACTGAGTAAGAATGCTCAGTGGAAACATTTTTTAGTTCCCACGTGGATTTGTATCCTGGCCCAGCTCTACATGAAATGTGTTCTGAATTTTGCAGTTCATTTTCCCCTTTGCAAATCTTTCTGAAGGTCTATTTAAAAAGTCTGCACAGTAACTACTTTTATTTGGTGCGTATCTCTGTACCTGCAGATACACCCGGAGGCATATCTTGTGGAAGTTCCATTTGGGCATTGGGAAAAGGTTCCTCAGAGAGAGTGGTCGGTCCCTGGAACAGGCTCCTCAGGACAGTGGCCAGGGCACCAAGCCTGTCCAATCTCAAGGAGCATCTAGATGACACTCTTAGTCACACGCTTTAGTTTTAGGCAGTCCAGTGAGGAGCTGGGGGTTGGACTCAATGATCCCTTCCGACTGGAGATAGTCTGTGGTTCTGTGAGGCACTGCTACTCTGGGCCGACACAGCTGTGCAGATGGGACCACAAGTGGCTGCAGGGGTTGAGGGGGGCACGACGGCAGCGGTGGGCAATGGGCCGCGGTCCCTCACGGGGCGGCAGAGCCCCAGAAAGGCCGCCGAGAGCCGTCGGTCCACGTCCCTGCATGGCCCAGGGCTGACGTGGCGCCAAGGCGGCCGCTGGCCCACCGCCGCCCCGCACACAGCTTCTTCGACAGCTGCAGCACCGGGCCTGGTCTCTACAGAGGGCCCGAAGCGTGGCCGGGCTCCCGGCTCCTCCTCCCGCCGCCGTGGAGGCGGTGCCGGGGCGCTGCGGAGCCGGACCGCCGCTGGGCCGGCGCCACTTCCAGGGTGGCAGCGGCTGAGGGCCGGCCCCCATGGCTGCTGCCCGCCCCCCCCCGGGGAGCTGACATGGCCCGGGCGAGCGGCGCGCAGCAGCCGCCGGTGGAGGTGGCTTCGGAGCCGGTGGAGAGCTACCAGCTGCGGCAGGAGAACGAGCTCCAGGTGCTGGAGTCCATTTACGGCCAGGACTTCCAGGATCTGCGGCAGAGCCAGGCCTGGAAGGTAGCGCGGGGGGCCCCCGCTGCCTGCGTGGAGGCCGCTGGGGCGCGGGGTTGGCCCTCGTCGGGCCCCTCGGAGCGCGCGAGCCTCGCCCTTTCTCTCTCTCAGCGCTTCCTGCGGCCCGCGGTCGCGGAGAGGCGGAGCCGGTCGCTCCCCTTCCTGCCGGGTGCCGGCGCGCAGCGGGCGGCGGCGCGGGGCTGCGGTGGTGGCGGGCCGGGCCGGGCTGGGCCGGGCCGGGCCGGGCGCGCTGATGGCGTTTTCTCGCTGGTGCTGAGCCCTTGAGTTTCTCGCCCGGCGCATCTCGGCTCTTGCTGTTTGCCCGTTGTCCTCCCCCAGTTCGGCAGGCAGCCGTGTCGCTGACCGCCCATGCAGTTAATGCTGTAGATCGATGCCTTCGCACTACGATTAATGCTGTGCATGTAACTTGTGTTTTAATTAATTATCAGTTGTTTTTTTAATTGCCTCTTAATTCATCCCTTAACCAACTAATTCCATGCATCTTAATTAATTAATCTCATCGGCATACCTGTTGCATATTTATTGTAGGCTGTGGTTTACTCAAACTGTGGCTGTTTCTGTAAGAGCTTACCATTTTTGTAGGTTTTTTTTTTATTATTACAACTAATTAATGCCTAGGTCTAGTACTCGCTACTCTTTTCCATTTCTTTTTTGTGTCCACAGTGTCTAATCGAGATTTTTTTCCCAGCTGCATATGTGGCACTGTTTTCCTGTACCTGGAGGTACTGGTCACTCTTTTGAGTTCCCCAAGTTCACTGTGACTACCAGCTCTGTTTACGTTCTTTGATCTTTTAGTTTTTACAAAATGTCATAGACCCTGCTGTCATTTTCTGCCATAAACCTAAACTTTTAAGTTCCTGGAGAAGCCTGTGGCTTCTTTTTGTTAGTGGTGGTTTTGGGGTTTTGTTGTTGGGTTTGTGGTGTTTTGTTTTTTTTTTTTTTTTTTTTTG
>WHYT01015591.1:0-13759 GCA_009806455.1 Tetrax tetrax | reverse complement strand
CCCAAGGGCCAGGCAGCCGCTCTCGGGACGAGCTGGCACCGTGGTCACCCACAGAAGTTGCCCGTGGGACGCCGGGACGACGCTGTGTGCCTGGCTAGCCCAGGCGAGGTGGGGACGGGGGGACATGTCACCGGTGGCACCCAGCTTTTCCCAGCCCAAAGCTGCCCAAAGGAAGGGCTGCGGGGCAGGGTCTCTGCTCCCACCGCCCTCCCAGGGGGACGGGATTTTGGGGTGCAGGAGGCAGCGGTAGACAGTCTTTCCTGGGCTGGTGAAGCTGCTTGCCCCGTTGCCCGTGCCCGGCTCAAGCCCTGTCTTGCTGCCAGGGATGGAAGGAGCTCGACGCGCTCCCCGCTGGGTCCCCCCGTGGTGAGGAGCCGTGACAACGGGCAGTGACTTCCAAAGCGCCTCGAAACGCGGCCAAACCCCATCCCTCGCCGTGCCAGCTCCCCCGGCACAACCGGGACCCCACAGGGCAGGGGTGGCCCAGCTCGCCCCTGCAGCATCCGCCGTGTCCGTCACCGCTTTGCACGCGGAGAGGCCGCACCGGCCGTGGCGCGTGGCAGTGGCACGTGGCAGCACGCGTGACACCCGCCAGCCACGGTGGCGGTGTCCCGGCCATGGCGTCACCCCCTGGGGTAGCATGTGGCATCCACGGGGACCTGGCTGGTCCCTCCCCGTTGCTGTTGGCATGGGAGAAGCCATCGATTGGGCTGGCTGTGGTCCTGCGCGGTGGGGTGGCCCCGGGGGGACACCCGCAGCTCCCTCCAGCACAGATGGGCTTGGACGGGAGCTGATGCTCCTGGAAAAAAGGGTGCGGAGCATCCTCAGGGCTGGGGGGGCAGCGGGGCTGTGGGTGTGGAAGAGGAGGGAGGGGCCGAGTTTAAGGTGTTTTACAGCAGAGGAAATACTGAGCGAGGAGAGCTCGACCCCAGCTCGAAGCACCCAGTGGGATGTGTCCCAAAAATAGGGGAGCATGGGGAAAGCCAGGCAGGGCTCCGTGCCCTGGGGGAGCCCTGGCACCCCTTGCCGTGGTGGTGCCTCCCTGGGTCCCCCCCAAACTGGTGTGCGGTGGGTTGGGGGTGCTGAGGTGTGAGTGGGACCACCTGGAGCCATTCATGTCACCCCTGCCAGTGCGATACCCAGGGGCTGTGTGGGTGGGTGCTGGGTGTCCGCAAGGTTTGGGGTCTCCGAGGCTGCAGCACCCACGGGAGAATATCCCACGTCGGGGGCTGGCAGGGCCGCATGCGCATCCTCACCTCCTCTCTCTGCCCGCAGCAAGCTGACACGGGAGAGCGGGACAGATTTCCCCATCCCCGTCATCCCCCCGGTGCCGGACGCGGAGACGGAGAAGCTGATCCGGGAGAAGGACGAGGAGGTGAGTGTGGGGAGGGCTGAGCCCCCCGATCACGGAGGGGTGCCCGCGTCCCAGAGGCTGCTGCCCCTCAAGGCGGGGTGGGGAGGGCTTCGAGGGGTGGCAGAGGTTCCCCCAGCTCTCGGGGAGCCCCAGCTGCTTGTGAGGCCTGACACAAACATGTTTGCGAGGGGGGTGACGTGGCTGCGAGGTGCCAGCCCCCCGGCTCCCCACGATCCCTGCTCCGCTTCCTTCCAGCTGCGGCGGATGCAGGAGATGCTCCAGAAGATCCAGAAGCAGATGAAGGACTCGCACTAGCCCCCTCTTCCTCCTTCTCCTCCTCCTCCTCCTCGCCCCTCTCCAAATCAGAAATGTTTACATCACGCTTCATCCTGCCCGGCCCCGCCGCGAGACTCGGTACCCGCACCGTGCCCACCGCCGACGGCTGCTGCCGTGCCTTAGCCAACGGGCCAGCGCCCATCCCACGGGGACAGTGGGGGGGGGACAGGGGGGTCCCCTGTCCCTGCCAGACTGCTGCCCTCCCAGGCTGGGGACAACTCTGTCCCCCAAGCTTTGGCTTTCTCTGTCTCCCCCGCAGCTCTGGGGAGGGCCACCGGCCAGCTTGCGCCCCATGGTGTCCCTTGTCCCCGTGTCACCGCGGACTGCCTGCTTACAGCCTTCACGCGCAGCTTAGCCCCAGCTTAAGGAAAGAGGAAAAGGGGGGGACTGGTCCCAGTCCCCCCCAAACCCCCAGCTGCCCTGGTGGGGGGTACAGGGCTGCTCCCCCCAGCCCTGGCTGGCACGGAGGGACAGCAGCTCCTGGGGACCCCAGGTGACCAAGGGGATGGAGGAGCAGCCACCATCCTGGCCAGGGCGGCAGCTGGCACCCGGTGTCCAGCAGTGTCCTGTCCCCACCCAGCGTCACCCCTTGGGAGCACCCCGTGTCCTGGGCGGTGGGGAGGGCCAGGGCACGGGGAGCACTGGGGGATCAGTGTCCCCAGAGAGCGTCCCTTGAACCCAGATCAGAGGCCGGGTCCCCAGCCTGGCCCCGCCGTGATGCTGGCACTCTAAAGCAATAACTCGCCCCTCGCTGGTGCTTCGGCCCCCAGTGCCACTCGCTTGTCTGTGGTGTCCCTGTGTGTCCTCAGGATGTCCCTGTCCCTGCCGCTGCCTGGCAGAGCATCCCTGTGTGTCCCCGTGCTGTCCCCAGCCACCTCGCTGCCCTGCAGAGCACTCTGTTGTGTGTCCCCAGGACGTCCCTGTGTACCCCCAGGATGTCCCCATTTGTGTTACTGCCCTGCAGAGCACCGTGTTGTGTCCCTGTGTCCCCGTGTACCCCCAGGATGTCCCTGTGTACCCCCCAGGATGTCCCCATCCCTGTTGCTTTCCTGCAGAGTACTATGTCATGTCCCCATGTCCCCCCAGGACGTCCCCATCTGTGTTGCTTGCCAGCAAAGCACTGCTGCGTGTCCCCGGGGGGAGCCCTGGCCTGCACCTCCCAGCCAGTAGCCGCAGGGCACCCCTGGGGAGGTGGACCCCAACCCCCCCAGCTCCCTGCTCCGCTCCCCCGTACGGAGAAAGGCAAATGGGACGGCGAGGCTGCGGGGTGGAGGCAGGACTGGGAGCAGCAGGATCACTGGGAGCTCGCTGGCACGGGGACGTGTCCCCTCCCTGGCAGGGCCACCCGAGCTGGGGTCCCCTGAATGGGTTCCCCGCCCCGGGCGAGGGGTTCGCACCCCGGCGGCTGGGCTGACGGGGGCTGCGTCCGGCCGAGGCGCGGGGTGGGTGCTGCGGGGTGCTGGGACCTGTGCCGCCTGCGTCCCCGTGCCAGCCAGCCCCCGCGGGCAGGGAGCTCCCGGGCAGGACCCCGCAGGGTAGATGAGCGCTTTCCTTTTTTTTAATCTCGCTATTTTCTTACGGAAGCCCCTGCCTTCGCATGTCGGTCATAGAGGCGTTTGTTAAAGGATACGCAGAGTCTAGGTTTATAAATTCTTATAGAGCTAGTGGAAATATTTTTATCCCTCCACAACCGTTCTCAATAAATACGGCTGACCCGGCTTGTCTGCAACCCCGAGTCGCTTCCGCGTGGGCGGTGGGCATCCCGCGTCCCCAGGGAGGTGAGGACGGGGGCTGAGGGTGGCCGGCCCCGTGGCCTCTTCCTCCCGGCTCCGGTTGGGGTGGGCTGGGGGAGCCCCCGGGGCCCAGCTCTGGGGATGAGGGGGGCAGTAGGTGCGGGTTGGTTTCCACCGGACGGTTGCTGGACGCGCACTGGGACACGCTGCCGCCGTGGCCCCCGGGATGGTGGGCGCTGGGGCCACCCACGGCCCCCAGCTCGGTTGCCGTGCAGAGCACCCCGCGTTCCTGCCCTCCACCCCACGGTAGGGAGCCTGTGGACTGGGGGGGGGATGGCGACTGGAAAACCTGCCTTCCCCTCACCCTGGGGGCATCTCCTGTGCCCCCTCCCGTGCACTGTAGGTTCTCCCCATCCCTCTTCCCCTGCGCATCCTCCTCCCAGTCCCTCTGATCCTAAATATCGGCAGCTCCTGCGCCCCTGCACCCTCCCATCCCCTGCCCCCTCCCCGAATGCGCCTAGATCCCCTCAGACCTCTCTGCTTGCTGCCTCCAAGACCCTCCCCGGGTCTCCACATCCCCCGTTCTGCTCTGCCCCGAATCCCTTTGGGGCCATCCAGCCCCCGCTGCCCCTTCGAGAGCTCGGGCCGGCTTTGCCCCACGTCCCCCACGGACGACCCGATCCCTGCGGCACGGCCGCGCTGGGACGAGGGCCAGCCGCCTCCTTCCCAAGGGGCCATCGAGGCGGGCAGGTCAGCGTGGATTTCGGCAGTTGCTCTCATCCAACCTGAATCACAGAGCACAGACTACTTCCCGTCGCTATTTCTCCCAAACAGACGCCGGCGTCAGAGCCAGGGAGCTCCTCAGCGAGAGCCGCGCCGTCCTTTATCCCTCTGTGGATGAAGAAAGCTTGTCGTGGGTCTGGTTGTTTTATTTTCCTCTGCTAAAGCACCCCGAAGAGTTCCACAGGTGCTCCCCAGATGTCCTTGGCTGAGAGCTAAGGCCAGGCTCCGCATTCCTCCAGCCTCTGCACCAGGACACACCAGTTCTGGTTTCCCATCACGCGGAGCGGTGCAGTCCGCACGCTGGAGGGAAGGGGCAGCATCCAGAGGGACCTGGACAGGCTGGAGGAGCGGGTCCGTATGAACCTCGTGGAGCTCAACCAGGTCAAGGGCAAGGTTTTGCACGTGGGTCACACAGCCCCCAGTACCAGCACAGACTGGGGGAGGGAGGGATGGAGAGCAGCCCCAGAGAGAAGGACTGGGGATACTGGTGGGTGACGCATAGGGCAACGTGCGCTGGCAGCCCAGAAAGCCAAGCGTCTCCCGCGCTGCATCCCCAGCAGCGTGGCCAGCAGGTGGAGGGAAGGGATGCTCCCCCTCTGCTCCGCTCTCCTCGGACCCCCCGTCCAGCTCTGGGGTCCCCAGCACAAGACAGACACTGACCTCATAGAGTGGGGCCAGAGGAGGCCACCAAAATGTTCCGAGGGCTGGGACACCTCCGTCACGGAGAAAAGCTGCCTTGTGGGGAGCTGCCAGCCCCATCCACCGCCCGCTGCACCCTCTCCCCTCGCTGTGGGTCGGAGCTTGGGCAGGAAACCACCCCGTGGGGGTCCTTCCCTCCGTTACCAGCGCTGCCCAGTCCCACCTTGCTCCCTCCTTCATTTCACAAAGACGCTGAAACCCACCTGCAGCTAGCGATGCCAAACACAGGCTGTTTATCCAGCCAAAAATCACCGGCGCAAACATTCACCCTCTTAACACCTCCATGGCAACGGAAAATATTTTTTCTCCCCTGGGTGGAAGCAGCTGTAGCCCCAAAGGCTGGGATGCGTGAACCGGCCTCCTCCTGTGCAGCCTCCCCCCCTCTTTTCCAGCAGTTGGGGCTGTGCGCACGGGGTGAGCCCCAGCTTGAGGACCCCCTCTGTGTGGCTCTCCTGCCCCATGGCCTCTGTGGGGCAGGGTTGCAGGTGGGTTGCCCCGGGCAGGGATGTCCCGACGGGACACTTTGGGAGGAGGACACAGCTCCTAACCCTGCTGCTGCCTTCCTGGGGCACCCATGGTTGTGGGTTGTTTTTTTTTTTAATCCAGAAACCAAGGCACGGCCTCTGGTTTCTCCCCCCTCTCTTGCACCTCTTCGTCACATCCATTTTCCACCGCCGCCTCTCCCAGGCAGGAGCACGCCGCGTGGCCGTGAGCTGCCGGCTGGCGGGATGGCGTGCCTTCCCCTCGCCTTCAGAGGTGATGAGGACGCGGGGCGCTGTGTCTGAACGCGTTCAGCGAAGGCTCACGCTGAAGCCAGCAGACTTTGTGTCCTCCGCTCACAGTTTGACTTCAGTCGACCTGAAACCCCTATGCTATTGCGTGCCACTGCTCTTCCCTTCCTTTAAAGGCAGCTAGAACATCCCAGAATTATCCTGCAGCTGGCAAATGGGCCACAGAGCAGATTCTCCATCCAGCTCTAGCACAGAGAAGTCTTCGACAAGTTTTGTGGCTTCTCTGGTCCCCAGAGCCGGAGTGGAAATACCAGCTCAGGAGCCAGAAACGTTTGTCAGGGTTTATCCCAAACAGGATACTCCTGGCCTGGCTGAGGGATGTTGGCTCTGCTCTTCACCAAATACCCCTCAGAGGCAGAAGAGGAAAGAAACACCTCAGCATAGGAAGGTCTTTCCCAAAGTTTTCCAGGGTCTCTTGCTCCTCTGTACATCGGGGCAGGACGCACGGCCGTGTGCCCTAACAAAGTCATTTCTAGCAGCCACAAACCGCTTCTTCCTCGCTCCTTCTCTTCTCCTCGGCCTTCAGGCTATCGGAACTCCTGGGACATTCCCAAGTGCTGACGAACAGACATTGTCTCTTGGATTTGGTGATGTCTCTGTGTTGTGGTTCAGCCCTCGTCACCACACAGTTGCTCGCTCACCCTCCCCTTCCCCAAATGGGATGTGGGAGAGAGTTGGGAAGAAAGGAAAAAACTTGTGGGTTGAGATGAAGATAGTTTACTAGAACAGCAAAGGAAAACTGCAGTAGTAACAGAATATAAAGATACCAAAATATACACAATGAACAATGCGCGATTTCTCGCCACCCAGCGACCGATACAGCCCTCCTGACCAGCGATCACAGAAATGGAACAAAGCAGTGAGCAAAGGAGTGAGAGGGAGCCAGCAAGGGAGAGGGAACGCCGCCAGCGAGCAAGCTGCTCCCACCGGCCACCCCCCACTTATACACTGAGTGTGATGTTCGTGGCATGGAACGCTCTCCCTGGCCAGCTTGGGTCAGTTATTCTGTCCTTCTCCCAGCCTGCACATCAGTGAAACCTGGGAAGCCGGACAGTGTCCTTGGTCTCATTCACAACTCCTATCATCAGGGCGTTTATCAACATTCTGCACATTCAAAATCCAAAACACACTGAGAGGAAAATTAACTCCATCCCTGCCAAAACCGGGACAGGGAGAAGCAGCTGCCAAAGCTGGGATGGACCTTTGAGAGCCTGCTGAGCCCTTGGGCTGGCCAGCATCCAACACGACCCCCCGTGTAAACGGGCTGGGTAGGAAACTGGGGTGGGAGGAGGGCAGGGAGGGCTGAAGGATGGAGCATGCTGCCTTCACCGCGGCTGGTGCTTCAGGCTGGCTGTCCCCAGGGCAGCCTGGCCCAAGAGCAAGACATGGCAGGAGCTCTGGAGGCACCTGGCTGCTGCGGGCACGCCCAGCTCAGTCTCTTTTGCTCTCTGTTGCAGGAAGACTCAGCAGCCCAGGCGCGTGCTGCTGCCTGTGGGTTCTGGAGGGTGGGAGAGGGCCCCGAGATGCCCTGCCCCATCTCACCTGGGTTACAGCAGCAGCTCTGAGAGCATCCAAGGCTATGAGCTCCATGTCTTCCAGCTCCCCGTGGCACAGCTCGGCCATCCCGCACAGGAGGTCCAGCTGCGGAGGCAGGTGGGCCAGCTCCTGGGACAGGGGACACAGGGAGCCACAGCATGTCACCTCACTGGGCCCTGGGAGTCCCTGGCGCTGTGACAGGGGATGGAGGGGTGCAGGAGGACCTCGCCAAGCCAGGAGGACATCCCACCAGCGCAGCCCCTGGGGCAGCTCATTGCCTTTGCAGGGGGAGTGGGAGGGCCAATGGCCCAGTGAAGGGCAGCTCACCTTCCTCAGGACATCCCGCACTGCCAGGTACAGGGCGGTCACCGTCTGTCCCGTGTGAACTGTGCTGGACATCTTCTCAATGTTGTTCTCCAGCTGGCAAATTGCCTGGGGCACAGACGGGTGGGGGGACCCGGGGTGACTCCACGTGCTGAGCCCAGCGCCCACCCGGGGAACGGAGGGGTTGGGTTCAGGCCCCCCGCAGGTGCTGCCACCCCGGGAAGGGGTCCTGGGTACCTGCACCTGCGCCTGCTGCCGCTTCTCATCCTTGGCGGCATCCTGCAGCTGCCGCTGCCACCTCTGCTGCAGCTCGTTCCACGCCAGGCTGGAGGCAGGGCTCGCTGGACACCCGAGGGAGAAGAGGGTCCTGCCTGGAAAACTCCAGGGACACTGGGATGTTGCTCCAGGACATTGTCACTCCCTTGGCAGGACGGGGTCTGGGAGCCGTTTCTCTGGGGGGCTGACTGGGATAAGGGAGAGGTGGGCATCTGCTGACGGCAGCGGCGGGTCGGGCTTAGGGACTCTGTGTAACGCAGACCCAGGGCTGGGCGTCAAGAAAACCGACCACTGCCCGAGAGGCAGAAGCTGGCGGAGGGCTGCAGCGGGCAAAGGCAGCTCTGCGGGGCCAGCGGAACAGACGTGAACACCCTGTGTGGCACCACACCAGCCCTGTGGGGCTGTCCTTGTGCCAGGACCATGTCCCTCCGCTCTGCAGCCTGTTCTTCCCTGCGCTCGCGGAGCCCCGACCCTCTGCCAGCAGCCCACGCCCACCGGACCCTGCTGTTACCTCCACTGTCTTCCTGGCCAAAGCAACGTCCAAGTGCTTCTGTGCTCCGCAAGCCTCGGAGATGGTGAGCTCGTTGCGCTGCCTGAGGTGTCACGGGCCCATCCACCTAAAAATAGTCCAGCCCTGTCCAGCCTAGGTCCACTTGGGAAACTTTAGCCTTAGCAGCCTGACCCACCCGCTGCTTGTTTGGATGATCTGCGGCTCGACTCTCGGGTACATGGGCACGGAGCTGAGCTCCCGGTGGCCACGGAACCGCTGCTGTGGCACCTCCAGCTGCTGCACCCCTCCTGCTCAGCCATGGCCTCCCGCCTGGCCATCGATGCCCACAGGCCTTCCTCTCTGCTTCTGCAGGAAAGAGATTAAGCAGCAACTACTGAGCTCTCCGAGGCAGCCAAGGCAGGGTGGGCAGCACGGATCCCAGCTCTGCTTCCCATCCCATCTCACCCAGCTCGGGGAGCCCTCCAAGCCCCAGCAGACACAGGGCGAGGGCAATTTCAGGGAAAGGATGGGTACACACGGACACCCAAACACACCCCCAGCGCTTGCCTCCAACCTGTCAGCTCATTTCAAACACCAAGAGGAGTCCGTTGCTACCTCGCTATGTACCTTCTGACCAGTTTGCTCCAGTTTCTGGAAACGGTTGTGCAGGGAGTTAGGCTCTGTTGAAATGGGCAAGAACCAACCAGCTACCAATACCGATGTTTATTTTGATGCTTACCGTACGCTCCTGCTGAACTATAAATATGACAAGAAAGCAAGCATGTACATGTCTTTGTTGATAAAGAAAACCAAGCTCCCTCTACCAGAGAAAATCCTTCACGTTTGATTTGCGGAAAAAGACTTTATAAGGAAATTGCCTTTCTAGCACCAAGCTCGTAAATCAGCTTAGATTGCTCCCGTAACCCAGGATCTTTAACCTGCAGCCATCCTGCTGTGCTCTAGGTCTTGAACACAGACACCAAAGAAATTACAGGTCTGTGAAATCAAGTATTGTCAACACAATGTCATCCGAGGCTCTTGCTCGGCGTCTCATCTGCAGATTTATGAGCTGCATGTTAGCACTAATTGCCAGTGACAAGCTAAATACCAGCATTCTCGTCCTCACTGCTCCGTAAAGCACGCATGAAGAGCTGGCCACTTGAAAGACAAGCAGTACAGGGTTGTACACGAGGACTCTTGCCAATGTGGGTACAGATCTCCCCTCTGAGGCTGTGTCCGCGTGGCAAACAGAATTATGCCGCTGGATTTTCCTAGGCAGCGTTTAAACCCCAGGGAAGATTACCTCGGGGGCAACAGAAAGCATTTTAAAACAGATAAAATGGTTCAAGAATCTCTGTTTCGCTGGCCCTCAGCTAAACTCAGACGCTATAGTGGCAAGTCCTTCCAAAATACTGCTAAAGAAGTTTAATCCAACCTCACACAAGCTGATGTCAACAGACCGCTGCAGAAATCAGCCTCAAAGAACGAGCCTCTGACTAGGGACGGAGCCCCGCAGGCCCTCTGCACCCGGCACCTCAAACCTCGCCTCCTCCAGCTGACTTCACCCCTCCCTGCTTAAATTCTAGAAAATCCACAACGCGTTAATGCTACAAAGGAAAAGGTACAAACCAGAGCTCTGCTTAATTGTCATAGAACAGGCAGCACCAGTAAACAGCAAACAACGGACACACCACTCGCTCGTCCGGCAGAGAGATCCGGTCGTTGGCCAGCCCGCAGCTCCCGAACGCTGCGCGCCACCCGCGTGGAAACAGGTACAAAACACTCAAAGCTCCTCAAACTCCCGCTGGTTTAGCTGTTAGCCACTCACAGATACGTGCTTCGCCTGGTGGTGTGTATTTTTAGTATCTCCTTCTCCAGCTGCTGTCCTCTCTTCCCCTCTTCTTTGAAAAGCATTTGTTTAACCCAGCTGAAAAAGACCGAACAGCACGCTCAAGAACGATACGCCGTGCCTCAGGAGCCGGCTGGCAATTCTGTGCGTGCAGAAAGCAGCAGAAAGAGACAGAGGATAAAGGGCCAGCTGCCAGAATTGTCCTCTATTGCACAAAAAGAAAAGGGGCACAAACAAACCGTGGCTGCTAGGGAATTAGGGCCCAACAAAAGCCCGCCCAGCTCAACAGCCAGAGGCCACCACTGCCTGCTAGGGATTCATCTCATCACGCGCGCGAGAACAGCGCGGGCTGCTCCTCCAGCCCGCAAAAAGCACGGCCAGGTCCAGAGCTACCTCCTACACTATTAACAAAAATAATGATTTCATTTCTTTCCGTATCTATAATATATAAATAGATGATAATTCACTTTTATTAATGTAGCTAAATATATTTTATGAATAAGTTATTTGGAGAACATTTTTTCTAAGTCAGCAAGTACTGTTATATCCAGTGAAGAAAATCTTTTCAGAATGGTCCTTTAAAGCACTCTAATTATCAAGCAGCCAATTATGGGAGCCTCAGTCAGTTTTCCCGCTGCCAAGAGATCGGTTTAGACACGATCCACACTTCGTGCCCGTTTGGAAGTGAAACTGCAGCTCCCATTTCTTAAGGTTCCTCTCCTCACATACAAACCCCACCCCTCAGCAACACATGCAAACTTCCACGCAACACCGACAGCTTAAAGTCAAAAATGATTGGCACCATATCGGTCAAACACTTTTCAGCAGCCACCCCTAAAATAAACCAGAGCTAGCGGAACTTCCGTATCAAGCCTGAACTCAATCCTCATCAGTGCAACTCTGACACAAAGTGTTCCTACAGGCAAACCCATTTGTAAACCAAGCAAGTGTAAAATCATAAAAAAAAACCCCACGCTGCACGGAAAAATCCCAAACGATTAGTGTCAGAAAATATTTGGCAGCAAGAGATCGGAAAAAACATGAAGGCCTAACAGAAGAGGGTGGTTAACGCCAGCCGTTTTCCGGGATGTTGTTAGAGTCAAACTGCCGCGGGAAGGTTTCCGTTATTCAAGCTTTTCATCTCCTTCCTCCACATCCTTCAGACTGAGCACTTCCAGCGTTCCTTTCCCTTTCGTCTCACTCCGCATCAGCTCATCAATCTCCCTGAAGCAGCCTGGGTCAATAAGGCACACCTGAAATATGGCACATTTCATCAGTCAGACAGTAATACTTGATTTTCATCAAAACATATTATTGTTTAGTTTCTACGAAGGACTTTGCAGGGCCGATAAGCAATTTCTATCACGGAATCTTTCCAAGTTCTGCAGTTCCATTTACCCATGCTGGACACGGCTTTTGACAGCTGGATTGCTAGATTCTAATCTGTTCTCAGAAAGATTTTTAACCAATACCAAAGTTTGCTTTACCACAGACTTTTAAAAAAAACCCCTAATTAACCACTGCCAAAATACAGGCCTGACCTACCAAACAAACAACAGGAACATTGCATATATGCAAAGAAACTTATCAGTGTTGTGGGATAATCACTGCTAAGAGAAATTACACTGGGCTTCTCCCCAGCCTGAAGCAGCAATCTCTGCATAAAAAATGGGACTTCCAAGCTGACATCACTAGGATTGGGTGTGAAATGGAAAACCACAAATTACACCTCTGATTTAGAATCTCTGGTAAACTTGCAGCTTATCTAAACAGCTTAATGAATCTTCTAGTAAACAGTACAAGTGTAGTTAAATGAATTACGAAACCCAAGGCCTGCATTATCGCTTACAATTTCTAACTGTTCATGGAAGTCTTCACTTTCAATAACTTTAATCAGTGGCTTGAGCTTCTCTTTCAGTTTCTTCCCCTCCTTTGCTGGAAGGAGAAATCGCAGCCTCATGTGAGCACGTTCAATTTGCATGGTCTCCTTTAGCTGCCTGATGACTTCCAGTGCCTACAGGACGTGAAGAAGAAAGAGCGTTTAACACCTGCTTAAAAAACACCGCACAGATCAAAATCCCAAATCCTCTGCGTTAGCTTCAGACACATTTCTCAGTACTGATCACTGCCACGGCGCCGCAGGGAGTTTGCTATTTTGACAGATCAGCAAGAAAAGGCAGAGTTCTTGCCGTTGTGATCACTCCACATCCTTACAAAACCTCTGAACCCACGTTAAATAGCAGTTACGCTGCAGAACAGCAGAAACCCACGCGGCTCAGACACAAAGCCTGATTTACCACCTCAACTTAAACAACTCATAAAACTTTCATTTCCGTTTCAGGCACATCACTGTCGCTGCTTTCATTAGTTTATTCATCTCCCCTTCCCTGAATTGTTAGAAACCACACTGCATGAGTTTCAGAAGCTGCTTGTATCCAGCACCCAACTGCCAGCTTTAGATGTGGGGCTCTGTCGATTCCCCGGGACTGCAAACACAGAAATCCCGCCGGGACACACCACCTCTGAGCGGAAGCTGCTTTTGCAAGAAAACTAACCTGCTGCTTCGTGCTCTTGTGTGGTTTGACAGAGTAGTGAATATCCTTCATGGCTCTCTCTATAAGGATGACGGTGTACGGCCTCTTTGTTTCAGGGTTCACACATTTGTCAGCCACAATAGTCGCGATGTCTCTAAACATCTGCTCCAGCTGCGTGTGGCGTTCTTTGTCCGATACCTGCAGCTCCCCTTTGGATAAAATCTGGACAGTAAAAAAAAGAAAGAAACCACTTACTAAACGTCATAGATTTGACTAAAGAGTGAATGCCCTAGCAACTTTGTTAAATTTAACAGTTGCTTGAATGGTTTGGGTAGATGTGAAGTGCAGAAGAAGAACAACCATATTCGTCATGTACATCGTTGTGACAAACACTGGCGAGGTTTCGGACGGAAAAAACTCACCGCAGAAACAGTAAACTGCAGAAAGGCAAGCACAGCGCTCCAAGTACTCTCACCACCCAGCGGTGGGCTTGTGCCCACCATTGCTACCCAAGCTTTTACAAAGTGTGTAACTGCCAAGCGGTGCAAACCTACCATCTTACAGATTTCGGTTTGGTCATCCGTCCCAAACGCTTGGACGAGATCCTCCTTCTTTGCCACCTGGCCTTTGGAAACGTTGACAAACACCGTGTGCGTCTGCAGGACCTCGTCGAGATCTTTCTCCCTAGAGATCAGGGCAGGGTTAGCAAACTTGCGAAATCAGCAACGTTAAGAGCGAGCGCAGGAGTTTTTAGTGGCGGGGGAGGGACGAGTCCTGCTGCCAAGGGCTGAGTCAGTGAAGCCCGGGAAGTTTTACCCCCGAAGTGCCACTGCTCAGGGGAGGGCAGGGGCCCGGCCCAGCGCCCCGGGGCGCCCCCCACGGGCCCCCTGGGCTTCACAGCCGGGCACCGCGCAACGCCCCCGGCTCCGCAGCAGAGCCCCACGCGTGTCTACCCACGCCCGGCCGCAGCCGGGTCTCCATGAGGGGCTCCCCCACGCAACCGGGCCTCTCCCACCCCCACGCGGGGCTCCTTCGCGGCTCCACAGCAGGGCCC
>WHYT01015590.1:65601-81270 GCA_009806455.1 Tetrax tetrax | reverse complement strand
TGAGAGCCACAGAACAAAGGTCAACTTCTCAAGTGCCAGGTAAGTCTGTGGGTAAACTTGCACACACGCTTTCTCCCTCTTGCCTTTTCTGCTTGGTAGGGAGTGTGCCCTGCTCAGGCCAGGGGGGTGGGGGAAGAGAGCAGAGAACAGAACATTTACTGCTAACAGAGAAATCCATTTTTTCCTTCCTGGGCTGCAGATTGAAGGCTGCACCAGGCTGGAAATATATTGATGCTCTGAATCCTAAGTTAAGCATGAGCTAACAAAGGCAATCAAATTGTATCAATGCTTGGCTAAGTGATGTTACATTAAAAAGTGTAAGGGAGGCAAAGGCAGCAGTGGGAAGATACAAAAGCCAGGCCTGGGGACTAGAAAAGTAGAAAGAGAAGGAAAGATAATTATAGTTGCTGGTGTTTATTCCAGATTTTCATACACAATGTTCTACAAGTTAAGGAAGACACATTTCCACAGCAATGATGAGAGCAAACTTAGTCTGAATAAAGACTTCATTTTTATGGTATGTCAATTATGAGAAGAGAAAGAAAAGCACAAACTAAAGCTTTAAGTAGTAGTATCTAAAAAACCCAAAACTAAGGCAAGGATATATAGCATCAAAGGAACAGAAATACACCGACATATGGACTGCACAAACAACTTTTCAACACTTGTCACTGCAAATATATAATCTATGGCGAGGTTTTGTTTCCTTTTAATACATTAACAGATACAGAGGCATCACACACACACACACACAAAAATGCATCAAGTGACAAGGTCAAAGTGGTTATAGGCACGCCTTTGTTAACCAGTAAACAGAAAAAGAAACTTAAATATCTTCTATCATCTTTCCTAATCCACATTTCTCTGGAAAAACAGAACTCTACATTCTCAGTTTGAAGAACTAAGGACATAGAAAACCCTATTGATGCACTGTGTTGAAAGAAAAAACAATGACAAAATACTCAACAAATTTAGGCTTGATGTTATTTCCAAAAAGCCAGCAGCTTTTTCTAAGAGTCCTCTTGCCAAGCACAAGCCAAGGTAGTTTGTTTAAACCTCCCCTTCCACTCCTTGCTTATTCATTCCTTGTGAGAGGAGGGCAATTCCAGCTCCCAGCAGAAAGAGACTTCTCCTCATTATCCCCATTATCCTCATTAATGTCAAACTTGTACCTTTCCTGAGTAAATGCAAAAAATAATGAATACTGGCAGCTTTGCTGTAAAAAGCTATTTCGTAAAAGGACTCTGGAGCATCAGCTATAAAGTAACCAATAACTTCAAAACATGTATCATCCAAAAAAAAACCTATTTTAAAAAAAAATTCTATAAAGAAACCAAATTAATTTATTTTAATATGAACATATTAATATTTCAGATGAAAAAATATTTCTACAAGTTCAAAAATGTTACAGCAGCCCAGACTTGGTCCATTTAAAGAGCATTTTCATTACATCTTTGTAAGTAACTGCCTAATGAAGTACTCAGAAATACTATAACAGTATCTCTGATACTGAGGTATGGTTTGAAAATTAAAGTGCTGGATATACAGGATTCAAAAAAAGGATAAGCAAACAAATACATTTGAGCATTGAAATATGCTCAAGCATACAAAAATCTGGGTTAGAGTAAGTCTCGCGCATTAAGTATCAATTTCAGGAACAAACAACTGTTCTGTGCTCTGATTCTGTCAGTTTTGCCTATTAATCCTCCGTATGAACACAGGAGCTGAAAAGGGAAATAAACCTCTGAAGACTTGTCATGTTTAACATAAACACCCTGCAGAGGTGGGGGAGGAAGATGATATCAACATTTTCAAAAGTATATTCTTACAGTAAGTTTGCTGAGAAGTCAAATTTTTACGAAAGTAAACAATTTTTTGTACATCCAGGTAACTACCTAAATTTAATTGTCAAAAAAAAAAAAAAAAAAAAAAAGAAAAAAAAAAAGAAAGGAATAGGAAAAAAATAGTATTAAGTCCCAAATACTGACTCTGAGGGTCAGTGATTTATGGTAAGCCAAGCACCACAGTAACAACTTTAAGGGCCTACTACAAAGCAGTAAAATATATAAAGATGTGATGAGTATTTCTTACTACTTAAAGAAATTTTAAACTACTTTTTACTTTATTATAAATTAATTGAAAAATACTATCTTTAAGAAGGAAAGCAGAAGAAGTACTCAGGGTAAGGAGTTAACAGCCCACGCTAGAGCGCAGTAAGCAAACACATAGCTTCTATGGAGCAAGTTAAGTCAAGTAGTAAGGCTGGAAGGGCCTTAATTTGCCTGGTCTGCGATGGAAAAGGAGGTGTGGGTGGTACTGACAGCCAGTACTGCTCTCAACAGGTTATGCCTCAATTAATACAAAATAACTGCTCAGTAAGATACAACACTCACTATGTGAAGCTGTTGACACATTTTTAAAAAAAATTGCTATTGCTTGGCATTTAACACTCGCAAGGCTGCAACAGACTGGTTATATGTTAAACAGATACAAACCGGGATGGCACGTAGCAAGTCCATGATTCAAACTGACTACTTATTTTTGCTTGTCCTAATTGTAATCTTGAAAATACAAGACAATTTCTGGCATTTTCTGCTGTGAATGCAGCTGTATTCAGTGTTCAAAAGGACACAATCTCTGGCAAATATTACAGTCTCTAAAAATTTGAATTCAGCATTGCCCAGGAAAAAGTATTTGCCTACTCTGAAACTTGAAATAATATAGGTAGCAGTTCACAAGTCAGACCATTTTCACTTTCTATAATCCAGTGAAACTCTCTTAATTGCCTAAGAACACACTGTCATTCATGTTCACTTCTAATATGCCTAAATAAATAATAATTTTAAAAAAAAAGTGGTTTCAGGAAAATGCATTTAATATTCTGAAATAATTCTATTTGTTCATCAACTGATGTATTAGCCAATGCTCTTTCACTGTGTATTCAAAAGCAAGGAGGAAAAGGTTTCAGATACTGGCAAATAAACACTTTTTTGGATCTAACGAATTCATATAATTTTACATGCTGAGGCTGTTCAAAATACTGTTATGACAATTGACATTTTGCAGCAGATAGTAAAAGCTCCAGAGAGCATATACAAAATAGAATTCTCTTGTAAGAAGAACTCCTGCCTCCCCTTTTTTTAATAAGGAAATGTCGACTGTAAGTGAATTAATGTTGTCTGACTATGCTTTTAGATAAACTGCACAAATAATTGTAATCGTATCTATAAATCAGAAACACGAGAAATGTTCCGCCCTATATAAACATCGTATATTGCTGAGTAAGCTGAAGGAAAATAACTAGAAAACTATTTCCTGAGAAGATGGAGCAGTAACTTTCCCATAAGAAGATGGTAAAAGTCAGGTTCCTTAAGTCTCATTATGATACAATGCCCTGACACGCTGGTTTCCACCATGGTACTACAAAACTGTTACACAGGTGAACAAACAGTGGGTTTATTATACCCACTGCGTGTGTCTAAAACCAGAAACAGCTAAAGACAAGAATGATAACAAATCAAAGAGAAGTGAAATAATCTGTAAGTGTTTAGACTCCATGTCAACAGATATCAAACTATTTTAAAGACAGTTCTGAAAGCTTAGCTTTTTTACGCCTACATTCTATACTAATTGAGACACTTCTGTACATCAAATGTTGATATAACTGTTAAGGTTTTAGTATCAGAAAGAATGAAGACCTTACAAGTTCACAATTCTCTCTATTTTCCCTAAGCATGAAAGATCTTAACTGCTAAAACATAAATATAACCATAGTTAATGTAACACTGACCAAACAAATGTGACATGACCAAATAGTACTCTAACCCAGTCACAGGTTTATCAAGGCCTTTGAATGACTGGTATGGCTTTAAAATGACTTATTCTAATTCTGCTTTGTCACGGCCTCAGTCATCACACATGACTTACAAAATCTATCCAACAACATAAAGTAAAGGTCTGGAAACTTTCACTGAATTAATAATTTAAGATTTATTTTCCTGGCTTCCTGAAGTTCGGAGAGAGATGGAAATAAAAGGTCTACATTTATCTTTTACAAGTGAAATGAAAAAAAACCCCACTATTGAATTAACCAAAGAGCAGTTTGCATCCATTGTGTAAAGCAGAAATGTCAACATATGGCAGGCAGCAGAGATCAGGATGTAGACAGACGTGCGTGTGCTGTGCAAACAACTGCATCCGTGGAAAAAGGTACCACCCGTTGGCCCCTCTCCAGGATTCTCTGGCACCGTCCTCTGGTGGCTGGCACACCCCAGTGGGGCGGCGCAGGGGAAGGCAGCAATACTAGCGTACTTCTTTCTGCACTCCAAGCTGCAAGTAAAAACCCCAACAAGCGATGCTGCCTTGCCTCCACGAGCCCAAGTGCTGGGCAACGCCTGCATCCTTGCCCCAGCGTCAGAGCAGGGTATGAGAAACACTGCTCTGAAGAAGTGTTTACAGATTTCAGACAAGCTTTTGAAAGCACTTACGCAAGACTCACGAAAGCGTACAGTACTAGTCTGAGCAATGTTTCATTTCTCCATGATGGGATAAAATAAGGCTGATGCCAATACCAGCAAAATATTCTCGTTGGTTTAGACTTAAATGTGAGACTGAACTGTACTTTAATAAATTAGCAGCTTACCTAGTTAACAGCTTGGTAATTTGGTGGTACCGTGTTAAATTGTCTTTGTTAAAATTCTAACCTTCTATATCTACATGCAGCCTGACAAAATACAAGGTAATTGAATTTATCACTAATCTTTTTCACTGGTATAGCTTGTTTCACATTTGGGGAAGGCTGGTATCATGCCTCACAGTCAGCCTTGCTCAGCTGAGAAAGAGCATTTTAAGCTACAACAAATTGTATCTGGGGCTTTTTTCCTTTAAAACTATACATACTACTACAAAAGACTTAAAAGATTTATTTTAGGGTTTTTTTTTTAAAAAAAAAGGTGTTTTACTTTAATTTACTCACTTTACTCCTTCCAGTGGTTACATTCACTACTCGAAACATTTATTTTAAACATTTGCTGATGAGCTCTTTTGGTAACTTTGGTAACTCTGCAGTATTAAACTTCTGTAAGCAGACTCTTAATTAACTCAGTGAAAGGAAGCTACTTTATTACTCACTGAGTATCAGTAAATTCACAGCCAGAGAAACCATTTAGTTACTTTTAAAAATCACAAGTCAGTTACTTCTAAATGAAACCCACAGATCTAGACAAAATGGTACCAATTCCCTCACCCCCTGGTGTTGTCTTGATCTAAGTTACTTTCCTTTTTTTTTTAATTAATACTGCTCCCCCGCTGGCACGTTCATCTTCAAGATTTAAAAAGTATCTGGCTCCAAATTCTCTCCAACAGCTATATCTAACAGCCTAGCTTCATCTAACACATTAAAGATTTATGTAACACTATATATATATTCTCCACATTATTAATGTAGCCAAGTCATTCCACAAAATCAAGTCACAGTAAAAGGATAAAAGGGTTTTTCCTCTCTTCTGTTAAAGCCTTTTCTTCAGTCTCAGTCAGTGCCTTTCCTGTGCCCCTTCGGCCTTTTATCTTCCTTTTAAAATGTCACATACTAGAACTGAATATTCAGTATTTATATTAAATACTATGTACAAAAATAAAATCAATTCAGTATTTTAGTTCTTCCTTTCATTGAGACACCTATTCCCTTCTACCTCTTTGTGTTATACAGGCTCAGGTTCTTCCACTTTTCCATACCTTTCAGCACCTCTCTTAAAATGCTGTTTTTCTATAGTCCTTCCTTCCCACCAACATAAAATAAGAAATGCTGGCTATATGTATAAAATTACATCTAATTGCATTAAAAAACATTTTGTTTAAAGGAATTCAACCCAGCAAATGAGCCCAGACAGAACTGTTACAGACCTTCACAAATGACTACTCCAGTAATATTTATAATTTCTTATTTTATACCAAAGAATTTTATACATACTGTACACACACGAAATATCAATTTCAGAATCTTATTAGGAAAAGATCCTGACTAATGTAAACTTTATGCAAGGACCATAAAACCTCACCAAACAACAGAGCTGGGAATTACTCTTCTTTGAAAAGTGCATTACTTCAGTAGTTTAATGGATTTTCTAATTTTGAATCCGGTGAGATGTTTCGATTTTGTACGACTAACAGATTTTAACACATTTGTTTAACTAACAGTCAACGGGGTGGCAGGGAGACACAGCCTGGGATTGTTGTCGGAGTATTTATCTAATCTGGTCTAGGCACAAGTGAACTCAATGGCTATTATATTTACTTTGCTACCGGTATTCCAGTTAGGAGATTTAACTCCAAACTAGCTGCATCTACAGGAAAAGCCCTCTTCAGTTCACCTGAATCACAGCAAGTCTGTAATCATTCTGGCCAAGTACTACCCTTACATTTAGTAGATGAATGGAAAAGGGGCAAAGGGAGCAGTAGGCACGCAGACCACCCTGAGGAGAGCTATCTGCCTTTCCACCCACAGCATCACCATCCCTAGAGCTCTCCTCTCATTTCTTAGCCGTGTACCCTTCACCTTTTGCATGCCCCTTCTCCTACAAAGTTTCTGTGCTTTCTTATCAAACCTTCCCTGAATACCTGACTCTTTTGGATGTCTGTAAAGAAATAGACAACTTATGTTCAAGTTGTAGGCTTGCCTGATACAGACATACATACTCACACACATATATATAATGTATAAAGGTATGTATAAAGAAATGCTTCCTTTTCCACTTTGATCTACTAACGGCTTCAGTTGAAGCCATCAGTGACACTACAAAACATGTTTAGCCCCATTTTTGTGTTCTTTTGGACTGCTTCTTAATAACATTTTTCCCCAAAGTTTCAAAATTCGGGCCCAAGTGCTCACACACGCACTTCTGCACACAAACACTTCTGCAAGCAGTAGTTGCAAACAGAGGCCTTCTGCAAGCCGGCCCTCTGCAAGCTGCAGTGTCTCACCTGCTCAGTGCATTTCCAAATAAAAATAAAATTAAAAAAAAAAATTCAGAAATCCCCAAGTTAAAAAAATCCATTTATTTAAACATCATGTGGTCTGAATCACCAACAGAATTTTGCACTTTGCCTCATGTCCAATATATGCTGGCGGTGCCAATGTCGTTACTTGGGAAAACAAACCAAACACATCTTTTCTTGAAAGTATATTGTTGAAGTATTACTTCAAAGAAACATCGACAGGAAACGCACTTTGCCCTGTTAATTGAAGGAACATTTTTTGTTGTCGCTATTTCCTTTTGTAACTTTAGAGAACTTAGGAATACTAAGACGTGTTGTTGCCAATAATCACTAAGTAACAGTTTTAATGGAAGTCAATAAAACATAATCCAGGTAGCAACTGTTTGCAGAAGCCTATTTACTGCTGAAGTAATCCCTTTGAAAAGTCAGCAATATCAGGGGATTTTTTTTTCAGTAACCATACACATGATAAAATCAGCCTATTTTAGGGGAAAAAAAAAAAAAACCGAGCCACTGAGCTGGCAATGAAAGACATCGATCCTGCTCCTGCCAGGTCTGCTCTGAAGGTCTAAAATTACCTCATTAATAAATTATTTTTAAAATGTATGGCTGGACTGAAACGTGCTATAGATATTTGAGGAGTATAGCAGCATAAGCATCAGAAGTTCCTCAGTATTGCAGCACCACACCCCTGTGTAAATTTGGACTGCAGAAAACATGTTCTAAATTGCTGGGATGTTTGCATTTCAAGGGTATTTTATTTATTTTTATTTATATTAGGAATTTATATTAAGAATTCTTACCTACTGATATTAAGATTTTATTTTCCTAAGATAGTTACATAGGGAGACTAGTCTCAGTCCATTTTATTGTATTACATATCGCAATTTATTTAGCTAAGCTTCTTTAAGGCAAACATGAGGAGATGCACGTGGCCAATTTTTATGAACTTTCAAAATTTTTGTGTGTTCAACTTCTGCACTTGCAATTGCTATAGCTAAATATTATCCACAACTTTTACTGAAACATTTTTTCAGTGTTCAACTCATTCATGAAAATACCAGTTGCCATGGAGACTAATTCTTTTGGTACTGCACATCTTCCCAAGTTTGAGTCTCACCCATTCATGATTTCTTATATCAGTTCAGAAAGTTACGTTTACAGAACTCAGACCTCCTCTAATCCCACAGACAGTATCCACTTATCCAACACATCATGGAAGCGAACGACATTTCAGCATGAGTGAAAACAGAATGGTCACCAATACTTTAGCCTCTAATCAAAAAGAAAGGTTACTTTGCATAAAACTGGGAGAACTACATATGACCTATGGTTTTCCCCCTAAGTATTTTTTGAACAAACCTGCTGTTTAGTTGGAGTAATGTTTATTTTTTCCTGTACGTAAATTGCAGTATGACGTCTTCAAGGCTGGAAAGACTTGCCAAGGTCACAGATCTGAATTCCCAGCAACAAGGGCGACACAATATGACATGCCAGAACAACATGCATGCGCACCGCATGCCATAAAGCATTTCTGAACATCCTCTAACAGTTTGATCTAACACTTTGATGTTGGTAACAGAGGTCCTAAAAGACACAGAAGAGCTTGTGCCACACAGCACAGGCAACTCGAGATCAAAGACACTGCCATTTAAAAAAAATATTTCATTTGTTTACAATGTCTACATTCTCCAGTATCCGTGCTCGTGTCGTTCTCAAGACCCAATGCCTCCACAGGCAGGCCAGGAAACGAGAGACATGCATTATGTGCCAAGAATGAGAGTACAGAGGTTTGAGGAGAGAAGTTAAAAGAAGGAATATACCCTTCCTAGCTGTAGTAGATAACAAATAGAAAATAAAATGAGATTTACAAAAGAGAAAAATGCTGCAACACACAGATTTTTAACAACTCTCCTTTCATGTCCATCTGCAGACGAACACAATTTTAAAAATCAGATACCACACATTCCTAAGTAAATAGTGGCTTCCATCCCAAACAGGAGAGTTTCTAAGAAATCTAAAGCTTTGTTCTACTCAACAGACAAATTGGACTCTATTATTTTAAATCACATATTGAAGCTAACAGACTGGAAATAAATGAGAAGTTTAAATCTCCTTTTGAAAATCATTAGCTGTGTATGCTAAAGAAATTTAGCAAAGCAGTTGCTCTGGCTTCTTCCAAACTTACCTACTGGAGTAGGTACTGCCACAATCCCCACATTATCAGGACTGGAGGCTTAAGGGAAGGACATGCCACAGCTCTGGTCTAGCCCACACTCCCACTTCTCACCATAAGAAGCTGATACTCAACCAGCTCTTGTCTCTCTACAGGGAAACTGAGAAGGAATAACGTGCTCCTTAATCCAGAACTACATCTAGATTTACTTTATGTGGACAAGTCTGAATAGCGTGTTTACAAAACACACTTCTGTTTCCAGTTTTCAAAAGATCACCTTTAAAAGCCCCCATCATTTAAGAATCAGGAAAACACTGAGAACTGATAATCTTCGAAGTATTGTCTTTACTTTGCATTAGTATACTAATCCTCAATAAGAAACCATCTTAGTATGTTAACTTTCAAAGCTTCACAGCAGCTTCTGTCACCAAGGACGAAACCTCAAGGCCATTTAGACTGATCTAAAGCCAGCCACACTGCAGGCAAGTCCTGGTCCCAGGCTCAGAAGGCAACATATGAAATCACCTCAAAATGGGTAAACTGGACAAAAACCTAACTCTGGCAAGCAAAAAAGAAAAGAAAAGAGAAAAAAAGAAAATTTAAAAAGCAGCAACTGGACAACAACCAAACCAGTTCCCGCAAGTGCTGCAGAAATTTAGTGCAAGTCAGGGAGCATGACCATGAAGTCAGGGAAACATGGTACCAGGACGGCCTTACATCAGCCTGCAAGGCCACAGACCCCACTCCTGGGCTGTAGTTTCACAGATGTCCGCTTCAGACGGCATAACCTGCAGTACTGCCAGAGGATGCAATCCCTCCCAGCTAGCCATCTCCTGCCCTGTACCATTCTCCTCTTGTGCAAGCACACACAAGCGTGCAGCTGCATAATGAACTGAACTGGAAAAGCAGAACACGTATGACCTTTTTTTTCCCCCAGGTTAATTTTGACACAATCAGCGGTCCAATTCGCTCACCACATGACAGCACATACGCTTGCGCTGGCACAAGGAGGAGAGTCAACGCAGGGACAGCACTTGCCTTCCTACTCTTCCAGCAGCAAAGCAGAGTGAGGGCTATCCAACAGTCGTACACGACACTGATCCCTGTGTTCACACGCACAAACTCCTCAGCTGGTAATAAAACTCCCCAAAAAACCAAGGGAAAAATGTCAAACTTGAAGCAATTCTAAACGCTGCCACGAGAGGATTACAAGTAACTTAGTTTTGCTGAAATGCCAGAGTATTCAAAATACTATAATACACAGACATATTCACACAGTAAATTCTGTAAAACAGGAGGAGGAAACAACTATCTATAACATCAAACAAGATTTGATAATGATAAAGAATAAATGACCAGGATTTACTTCCACCTATGAACTTGCTGAGGACTCCAATTCATGACAGCATTAATGGTTCACATTGACAACTCTTGCCTTGCATATGATAATGTTTGTGGTTTTATCTGCTACTTAAAGCCAGTATGTTAGTTAAACACATAAAGAAAAAAAAACACATGGGGGAGAAAAGGGGGAGGGAGTTTCACTGTGTTTAATTAGGAGATACATAGTAGTTCCTTAACGAAAACCCAAAATTTATTATCGTAATTCTTAAGTAGGTCAAACAACATTATTATCTGGTATAATTACGGTCAGTGGGATTCATTTACTCATGAACTTGAAATTGATAACACTCACTGTAGGAAGAGTTTATGTAGGTTTTAAACAGCATGTTTAAAGGGAAAAAAAAAATCTCACTACTGGACAGGATTAAATAATTTATTTCTGCCATTCTTTGCTCTTAGCTGCTAGAAAAAATTCAAGTTTCAAACACTGTTTTGAAGCTTCAAAGCATGGACCATTCTACAGAACTTCAGATGAAATCTGGAACCAAAATAATACCACTCACAAGAGTTCAAACACAGAAAACTACTTCCATAAATCGCTTGAAAACACTGAATGTTATTCCCTTGAAACAATATCCTGTTTGTTTGCTCCAATGTGAGCTAGCACTATGTGGGAAATCTGGGAGCAAGTGCCGTAGGAAATCTCTGTTAAACGGTATTGTTTGGTTGCTAGGGCCACACCAAATTGTTTGGATAGTTTCAAGGAACAGTAAAACAATACAAAGGATAATTAGACAGACAACACACTCCAAGGTCAAAAGGCAACATGCCATGATGTATGCTAAATTAGAAACAAAGTTGTTTCATGTTAAATACAAGTGTCCAAAACTAGGAAAGGTTACTTAATACCCAGGTTGATACTAAAGAATGCTATTTTTATCATCCTGCTCCTCTCTCTATCGCCCAAACGCACCAAGTATTTGAGGATATAAGGAGTGTCCTGTTCACCAACCAGATTATTCAAACATACAAAGTAGGTACCAAACGCACCCCAGCCTGGAACAGTTTATAAGTGTATTTTACTTCATGGCTGATATGAAATGGTCATGTTTAGCTTTTGTATACATTTTTTTTGGTACTACTTTACACTTAGCCAAGTGTTGACACATCATATGTGCTTTATACAGTACCTTGTAAGTTTTTCATGTCTTTAACTGAAATTTGTTTTCAGTTGCTGCTCTTTCGCAGGAAGTTAGAATGGTCAGACTGAAGCAAAACTTCCATCAGGTATCTCCCCTCTTTCAAGATACCTGAAAATACATCTAAAACTATTTTATATATTTTAAATAAGGTATCCAACTATAAGGATACCTAACACACTTTTCAGAGGGCCTCCATAGTTTTCATCAAGCAGATCACGTTCTCTGTTGCTATTTTTAAGCTCATTGCTAAAGCAGTAAATAATTTTATACAGCTTACATTTAATGATTAAGCTTTTTATTATTATTTTTACAGCAAACACAATATCATAGGTACTTTAATTTTCCTGTGATACTTGTTGCAGAATAGTGTTTGCATGTCCAATTGCCAATATGAAAATTCACAAAGACTGAAAACATTATCTGTGTGGTTATTTAAAGGAATTTTAATTAAGCTCCTTGTCTTCTACTCTGATAAACATCTAGAACATTCATCCTACCTCACAGAAGTGATACTAATATACACGGAAATGTATCTGAAACAATTGTTGGAGTGCTTTATAGTAACAAACCTTCAGTTGTTGTACCAAAGGAGTAATTCTTTTTTTCCTAATAAGGATGTCAATGTTCAAAAGAGATGGTAATCTATCCAGCAACAACCCAACAAATTATGAGCAGTCAAAACGTTAAACTTAGGTTTCCTGTGTCCCAGACCAGTGGGTTGTTTTTTAGAGCAGACAAGTTCTTCAATAACCTTATCATTAGTTCACAGTTCTACAATTCCTTTTGACCAACATGGCAAATATTAGTATCTGGTCTACAGGCAAACGTAAAGAAAGTGCCACTGTTCACTTAAATTTCTTGGATTTGCTTTCAGAGTAGCGAGGGGAGGATGCAGTTGCTACTCATTTATCCAATCAGTTTACCTGGGTTGCCGAAGCGTGTGACAGCACAGGAGACCAGTCAGGTCTACTTCACTGGTTTTTGTCCAAGCTGTGTAGCACCAGAGATAGAGTATGGAGTCTGTCTCTAAGGTGGATTAATTACTGCCTTACTAGCCCTAGCCGTACTGAGTCCCAGCAGCACTGATCACACGCGCAGCCAGCACTACTGCTGCTCACGTGGCTCTGGCTGGTTCACACAAGTGCTGGAGTGGGCTCGCTCCAATCATCGCAGCAGAACGCGTGCACCCACCAGGAACGAGAAATGGTACGCGGCACGGAGACACCAGCTGCTGCCCAGGTGCAGCGAAAATGGCATTGAGCTAAGCTATGGGAACCCACTGCGCTCAGGCTGGCTCTTTGCAGAGATGGGGGATACTTCTGCGCTACCCTGCGTTTATCCAGATTTTTCCATTTATTTCATTAAGATAATAAGTTTCTGCTAGATGTCATTTTTTGAGGCATTCATAGGATGTGTTTTTTAAAAAGTATCTAATACAAAATATCATTCTTGATGCAAGTATGAAAACCTGAAAGTGAAAGGAGAGGCATAGCAGCCTCCTGACACCATAGTCATGCCACTTGACAAGATAACCTAAATAATGTGAACAAAATCCACAGTTGTTGCCAGTGAAATTATATATCTACTAAGGGCCACTGACCACACAAATCTTCATAGATGGTATTACCTAGATATTCCATTGCTTTACGTAATATACACCTACTGATTGGTAACCCCACAAACACAGTGGTTGAAACTGAAATCAGTCCAAATACATCAGAATACACATGACCAAGGGGAAAAAAAAAAAAAAAAAAGTCTGCTCTTTCTCCCCTATTTTTCATATCTTAGTCTGGATACATAGTTCCCGGTGAACAAGCACCCTATTATTTTCAACACAGACTACACAACTAATTCATCCGGTGACATGAGGTATGGCATTCTCTCTTCTTTCTCCGTGTTGGCAGTACACAGTGAATTATCTTTGCAAAATTATTAATGAAGATCGCGGCTCCATGTGTTCAATTGCACTACATGAACAGGTGAAGAGTCACCATTATCTCATTAACAGGCCACAAGGACTAAAAGCCCAGATTGGAATCTTATTCACCTCTCCCTCTTTCATTGATTATGTTAATTTGATGAAAATAATTAAATACCAGCAGTAGTAGCTGGTACTTCTGTCATGCATTTATGAAATGTCACATGTTAATAAGATGAATGGATTACCCACCTGTGAAGCAGAAACAGGCTTATAACTGGCTTCGTTCAGCAGTATGGTTCAGTGTAATGTTTGTAAAGCCAAGCCAAACCTTTCAGTGAGAGGAAGTTACACCTGTATTGATAACTTCCCTTCCATGTCTAAATCAGAATTTACATTTTACTTCCACAGTAGAAACACTTCCCTATTGACAATTCATCTAAAGAGCTTCTGATGTATTTATATTACGTTGTAGCTAAGCTCTGGAATAAAGAAGCATATGTGAATGCTGCATCAATAAACAGAATATAAGTTTATTTCAACAAGTAGTTAATTAAGCATATGGCTAAAATATGAAGAATGCCCTGCGAGGCAATATGGAAAGGAAAGTTAAGGTTTTTTTGACTGTATCGTGGGAACTGATACTATGACAGCTGAACTTTCATTTGGACTTAAAAAAACCCACAGAACAAAAATCTCACATAAATCTTTGAGGTTTATCATACAAATATGAACATCCTTTCTTTATGGAAAACTGACTCAACTAGAAGTCAGTCCCCCGCATGTCAAACACAGACAAGTCCTTGAAAAGCCTCTCTCCCTCTTCTAAACTCCCTGTCAACAAAATCTCTGGAGACTTTTTGCTATATTCTCTACCACATAACACCTTTCCTCCTTTTTTTGTACTAATATTCAGACACTCCTCGAGGAAGTATTGTGAAAAGAACACAAAATTCTTCTTGCCTAGCTGCTTTAATGGCTGAGCAAATTCTAACCAGCAAATATTCCAAATATTGAGAAGTCTCAAAATAAAACAGATATATTATTTCTACCCTCAAATTACAGAACAAAGAGAAAGATAAAACACAATACAGGCAGAAAAATCAGGAAAATTCTTTTTAAATACTTCTTTTGCCTAAAATCAGATACATGACAAGAGACAAACTGAGTTACGAATTTCCCCAGGTAAATCCCACTGGCTTTAACCACTTCTTAAATAAGGACCATGCTAGTCATTCCTCTTACCTTCACACATAGGTAAGAAGTAGCAACCCCGCTAAACCACCCTTGTAAACCTCTCTCATACACGGAAGGAGCACCCCAACTGCATTGCAAAATACCAATTTAAGTGTTCAGCCCCAAGCAAAGCTTTCTTTTGGATTTAAAAAAATAATAATAATAATAATTCTTAATACAGTAACATGTTCTCCTGATGTTACGTAGAGAGAACCTGCATCTCTACAGAATTGCAACTGAAGAGGATGAACAACAGTCACGTGCATCACGTGCAATCACCTAAACAGACAGATGGGTACTTTATATCTATGGAAGGTAGAAAACACAAATATCTTTATTAAGAAATTTAATGGTTGAAAAAGAGGTCAGATCCGACATTCAGGACAGTGTCAAGACATCCAGGGCAGCCAGTCAGAAACAGACTATTAGTCATTGCTGGGCTCCCTCTGTCCACTGAGAATGTCGGACTCAAGACAGAAGCTACAGTCTCAAAGATATTTGCTGAGGCTCACCTGACCTCTCACGCTATGGAATTCTGACTTTCTTAGTACAGGATGGCAGTGCAGAATGTCCCATCAAAGCTGCAAGTAACTACCTTTGCAAAACAAAAAATTTGAAAATAAATTTTTAAAATCACTAAGATGTATGTAAGACCAATTTTACACATTTACATGGCAAAAAACTCTTAATGTAACAGCTAGGACGCAGATGTCAAATACTGGCTGAAATTGCTAAGAGCATATGCAAGAAGCACACCTCATTATGTGAATCACTTTACAGAGCCTTCTATGGTAATA
>WHYT01015590.1:47856-61185 GCA_009806455.1 Tetrax tetrax | reverse complement strand
AAAAAAAAAAAAAAAAAAAATAAAAAAAAAAAAAAAAAAAAAAATCTGAATATATTCCCTAAATAAAGGTTTCTGCCCTGCACTGAGGGGATCAGTTCTGAAAATTCGACTCTGATGGGTTTCAGTTCCCAATACAACTGCAGAGCACACAGACCATATATTTCCTTGTGATGGCACAGACATACCTTACAATGTCATTGTAAATTCTCTGTTTTTAAATAAGGCGTTGTGCTTTTCTTTTTACCAAATGAACTCTTCTGAGACAAGTCCTTTCATTTACCAAACTACAGAAAAACAGCAATGTCAATTACTGAACTGGTGATGGTCTGGGATGTTTATTTTCTCTTTTTTTCCTCGGGGGGAAAAAAGTTTGATGAATATGAAAATCAGCAAATACCTAGAAGATTCGGGATTGTTCAGTAGGCCACTTATCCAAATTTGGTTTGGTTTTGGGTTAGTGTGGGAAATGTATTTTGAGGCTTCTCAGCACTTTTGAAGTCTTTAACAGCATAAGGTAGCGCTGAGTTCACGTGAAGTCCTAGTTAACAGTATTTTTTTTAAAGTAAGCATGAGAGACTTGTATTACTAACCAGACCTTCTGAAGAAGGCTATCTATGGTAACTGCAAATAAAAGTAAACAAAACTAGCAAGAATCTGAAGTTGTGCAACTCCTTAGAAAAACTGACAACAGCCTTTAGGGCTTTAAGTCTTCAGAGAAAGTGCAAAGGCACAGCACAAACCTGGGGGAAAAAAACTCACGCAGCATGCAGACATAGCCAGTGCTCGAACTGGACCTCTGTAAGAAGACAATAAAAAGTGCCATGCAGTCTATTCTTAGCCACCACAAACATAGCAAGCTTTCAGAGTTAACAGCTTCTTTGTCAGTTCCAGGGGAGGAGATTAGTCACATCTGAAATAAAAAAGGTTATCACATGCTTGTCCACGGAACTCCAAAATACAAGGCTACATTGGTAATTTAAAAAATTTGAGATGTATGTATTGTAATTTAAAGGAAAAAGAAAAGGATTTTTTTTCCCTACCTCCTCAACTTTCATTTTAACTTTTTATCCAATTCTAATTTACTTCAAAAAGTGTTTGCTTTCTCCACAATGAGAACCTTTCTTTGGTTTCAATACATTCTTACAAGCTCTAAAAAGCATTGCGGAGAACTGTAACTGAGAGGCTCAGGCTAGTATGAACAGGAAGGTCTGGCTGTGGAGGACCCAAGGCAAACAGGCTCTCGGCATGGCACATGTGAACGACAGCCAGGTAAGCAGGTCATGGAGACCTCCTGCACCCCTACCTGCAGTTTCACCACACACACAGATCTGGAGACAAAGAACCATGGCAACTCATAACAACTCACAGAGGTGGGAAATGATGGAGACACTGGTCACTGTCAGCTCCAAAAGTACATATCTAAAATCTGTTGGCAACTGAAGAGAAATTCAGGACACAAGAAAATGTGGCACCTGGCATTCTTACCTCCCATATCACAGCCATGGATTAGAGACCTAACAGCTGGACACAAGCATCATGGTGCCGTTTTACTGGACAGACACCTTGAGCACCCCTGTCCTGGAAACCAGCTGCTGGACAGAACTCTTGGACACACGTTCTGGGGCTTGAGAGACCGCGAGAGCAAGTGAAAACTCATTTTTCCCCTCAGTTCTTATTTTAAATATCTCCTTCCCATACGGTCTTACATTTACGTCTGTTACATGGTTTATACAGTGTTGCAACAGTACTTCCCACGCTGTTTTCTGACAAAAATTAAATAATAGAATGTATGTTCTTGTAGGAAGACACCGAAAACATCCACAGTCTATCAGCAAAGTAACAGAGATGCTCACCTACAAAATAAAGTATGGCAAAATCTGTTCTCAAGTCTTCCATGCCAACTGACAGAAATAAAGATATTTTTATATATAAAACCACATTTTAAAGAGAGCAGCCTGTAAGAAGGTAGGACATCTGTATCACAGCTACATTCACAACTATAATCGTTTGAACACTACTAGGTTTTCAGGCTTGAAAAAAAAGTAACTAAGCACCTAATTGTATGCACTGACACCAAGTATGGCTTGGCCATTAATGACAGGAGCAGTATTTGGGTGGTATTTAGATCTATACAGTTTAGCTCAAATACAAAAAGAAGAAAAGAAAAAAATACACTGGAAGAAATATATTAAGCTATTATGATTCTGCTTTTAAAATTCTCCAACGCCCAGTCCTCTTCATGAACAGAGGGTAAAATTTCCTATTAGAACATACCACAAAAAAAAATAGTTGTATAACCCATAGTGCTCCCTGTTACTGCTACATGAAGAAAAAAAATAAGGTCACTTAGGTTATCAACCAGTATCAGCACAGCCAATGCTGCCATCTCCCAAGCTGCAATATATCAATATACTGGCAACATTATTTCAAAAACAGAGCAATATTTGCTTCGTTCTTGCTGAGGTATACTATGACCAAAACGGGTTTTATGTGTTGCCCAATTCATCCCACTCAACCTCAGAAATCTCAGCTTCTCTGGACAAGGTTTTGGACCTCAAGCTTCCTAAGACTATCAAAGTAAAATCTGTATGTATCCTAAGGAAATAACACCTCATTATTCATTTTACAGTAATAAAACAGATATTAGATTAGCAACTGAACAACTGTTGAGGGGGACAGAAGCAAAGAATAGGGAGGCAGTCCAGTCATGGTAGGACTGTGCAGTGACCGCAGGGCTCAGTCGGGAGTGAGGGCCTCAAAGCAGCAGATGCTCTGGTCCTAACCCTGGGAAGGAGACCAAATGCAAACCATGAAACGGTAACAAGCTCTGGCCTCTGCTGAGTTACACTCTTAGCCAGTGACCTAGAAATTTGAGTTTCACATCCAGAGCTCATCACTCATATTTTTCACTGATGATGTGGTATTTAAGCTTGCAGGGTCACGTATTGACAACACAAAAAAACCCACCAAGCTGTTTCAATCACGCTATAAAAGCCCACTTCCCTTCTGAGCTGACTAGAAGTTTGCTAGACCCACAGAAGAACGAGATTATGGTTTTCTTCCTCTGCAGATGGAGAACAGGAGGCAGTCTGACCAGCAACACACTCCTACTCCACAGCCACAGCCACAGCTCAAGGGGAGGAGCAGCATTTAATCTCCAGAACTAAGTTATCAATACCCTGCTAAAGCAGCTGTGCTTGGCAGGAAGCACAGGACAAGGAAAACAGGGGCAACTCAAGAGAAATTCACCAGGATTTTTTCCTAATTGTAGATGCTGACGAAAACTTGTGACCCTTAATGAGGCTCTGCATCTTCAAGGTAACAAGACAGACGAATATGTTTAAAGGCTAGAAATATCCCGTCCCCCTCTCACAATACTGTTTTAGGTAAGACACATGTGAAGCACACACGCATTACAATGCCATAACTCAGAGGGGTTAAGTCAGGCCTAGCCAAGCTTCTGGGTAGTGCTCCCAGTTAGCAGGAACCGGGGACTGAGGCTCCTGAGAATCATAACCCTGCAGAGAAAATCCTGTAAAATGGCACAACTGCTCTTCTGCACCTTCACGGGTCTCTGTCACCTCTCTCAGTCCCCAAATAAAGCTATCCAATATTTACCACCACCTTTTGGCAGTCAGTCTTTGTAACCTTTGTCTTAAAACTGCAAATGTAAAACAAAATCAAATAATTCTGAAGGACTTTACAACACTTTTCTCAGCACCATTAACGTAAATACTCTTAGCAGAAGTAAGGAAGTACACGAGAGATACGGAAGTTTGAAAAAGAAGTAAAAAAATGCAAGACTGTATCTAACAAACCAATATCTAAACTAAAATTAACTGAAGAACCAGTACTTCCTCACTTCAGGTCTTCAGAATAGACAGTACATACTATTTTTTTGTTCTGGAAACTTGCATCTCCAGGAAGTTTGGCATTGTTTGGCACAGCAAGATTCAATTTCAGCAAGGTTGAACCTCAGCTTAATATGCTTCCAAAATTTTTCATGCTCAATGGTGGCATAATTCACATCCTTCATCACATTTTAGAAAGTGAAATCCTACAGGCTTGCTTCCAGAAATACAGAAGCAATGCCTGTGCCCTCCCAGGCCCTCTCCTGCCACCCTCTCTCTACCTGATTAAATAAGTTACATTCTTGTTTCCCTTAACCTCTCCAAGATGACCACTCTAATTTTCCAGTTACAGAATCCCCTTCAGGGATAACGTGGCCATAAAAGATAGGCTTAAACTATAAATTAAAAATAAATAAATAAGTAAAATTATTCAGACAATCCTCTAAACAGTACCACAGTGACAGATGATGGGAAAATTTAACAGTGGAATCACTTTCCTTTTGGTCACCCTTCAACATATTTGTGAAACCTGGTTTTGCTCATATTGTTCTGCTTACATAATTCTTTTAGAATTAGTGACACCCTTTTACTTTGTATCCTGTGGAGGAATAATTACAGCTTGGAAGTACCCTTTCAGGGTTTTAAAAATTATTATTTAAGAAGAAGAAAAAAAAAAAAGGGAGGAGAGAGAAAAAAAAAATACTCCAAAATCTCTCTCATCCATGCATTTCTGCTAGGGAACTTCTAAGGTTTTGGATTCGTCCTTCCTCTTTTCCTATCCTGTTAATTTCTGAAGAGAAAGGCTCAAAGATAAGAATAACACTACAAGCAGAACAATGCATGACTCCACCTTAATATCCCCTGATCAGCCTGCTGCTGGTTTCTGGCCACACTGTCTCGAACAGCTATCAAAAAAACTTTGAACTTCTCAGCCAAACCTCAGTACATCTGGGTTAGCTTCCTTCTTTCTTTGCTTCGTTGTCATAAAAACTAAGTGCCAGTTGCCAGCCTGTCTTTTTTCCAGGACAAGACCTCATTTGTAGCTGAAAACACAGCTACAGTATAAATGTGGTGATATTTGGCCCAACTGCTATGTCCTGCTGACAGTCAGCACAAACAAGATGTTATAGAGAGAAAAAGGAGGCAGGTTGCCACTGAGATGTCAGACACTCAATTTTCAGAGCCTACCATGGGCTGCGTTACGAGCAGCTGAGATGTTCCTGAGCAGTGACCGTTGTGCACCAGCACCCTCACAAACACCGCAGTTCCTAACCTGGAGATCTTAAGTTCTAGGTCAGCAGAGTGAACAAAGGAAGCAAACAGGGATGATGAATAAAAGCAGCAAAAGGAAGAAAATGAACAGTTCCTAAGACTAATGCTGCTTTGACAGCACTGTGTATATAACAATTTTTTCCAATACTCATTAATTAGTTAGTATTGATTTGCATGAGTTTACAGCATCCACACGTCTTTCTAGACCAGCGCTCCGGTCTGTAGCAATTGTCTACAAAGGAAACTTCAAGAAGTAAAGTTGAAAATATCCCCAAATCACATGCCAGTTGTGCCCGATGGGCAGAAACAGAGGAGTCATTTATACTTTCCATGCTGTGTGCTTTCCTAAGATCTCTCCGAGAAATTAATTACTTCTAGAACTTGAACTAATCCTTGAGCAAGAATCTTATAAATATTTATGTTTTAAATCAAAATTTTTCTTTTAGAAGCTTGAAATGGTTGGGGTTTTTTTAAACTCTTAGTGGCCTGTTTCTAAGGCTATGTAAATCTGAAGAAAAGTACTCTTTCTCCTCTTTGGATATTCAAATTTTTTATTCTTAAGAGAAGGATGAGAAAAGACTGAGGAAAAAAATTTATATGCCTGTTGTTTTGTACTACTTCTTTGGAAGCATTATATATTTGTCAGTGGTATTTACTCTGCTCTGAATTTAGTAAAATACTGCTTTTCTTGTTTCTTCTAACTATGCCTACTTAGGGTATCAAGTCTAAAGTCTGAAGAAAATAATTAGAGTCATAAAATATGAAATTCTATAACTGTATTGAAACATTCTCCATCTCTAGCTTTTTGGCCACTACTACACTTTAAACACTTCTTGATCAACCTCTAAAATCTCCAGGATTTGTCTAGTGAGAACTATCAATGGGAAGTCAATGACACAAAGTTTATTCTTTCTATAGTTTTTTATTAATTAGTATTCTAATATTAAAAATAATTAAAACAAAGCAATTCTATGCCTCAGCTTTTTATTTTCTTCTGTTATTGCAGCTTGGCAGCCTAGTAAACAAATAATATTTCAGTAGACTCCCCTGAAATTTCTCCCAGAAAGTAGTTTCTGCCAGACCTAATGTAAACCTTTGTTTGTGACATTCGCACAGGCAACTGGGAATGTCAGAGTTCCAACATTTAATTCATATTTACAGTAGCATGGCTCAGTGTCTTTTAGGTTCTGAGTGCCCCTTTTGATTTAGAACGGTCGTCTCTAAGTTTAAATTCACCCTTTATTTTGCACTGTACCTAACAGACTTTAACAGCTCCCTTTGACTTGCATCATTATTCTTTGCAGAGGAATGAGGAAGAATATTTCTTTCTATACAGGGGAAAACCTGCAACTATACACAAACAGGATACAATACAGCAAACATTTTTGCTCCACAGAGCATTCTAAAGTTGGCAGGCATCTTTCTAAATAAATAAATAACATTTTTTTCAGTGATCTCTTAAACGCTATTAAATCTTTAGCGTCTGAACCTTTCCCCTTCAAATACAAAAGCTGCAGAGCTAGTGTTAAAAAAAAAAAAAAAAAAAAAAAAAAAAAAAAAAAAAAGTCAGCAGAAATGGGGTATTTGATATGGGTTGCTGCAATCGGTTTATCTGGAGCTTTCCTGAAGTCCATGCAGAGCATGCAGTTTATTCTAGCAACAGTAGCTGACAGAGTGGTTTGCATTTGGGGCATTTTCTCCTTTCAATAGCATTCTCTTCTGCAGTTTGAATCATTACAGAATCTAATTATGGATTTAGCAACATGTATACTGCTTTAACAGAAAGAATACCCTAAAGGAAAGCTCATTCTTGCCTATCTATGCCTGATGAAGATAAATAATGTATATCCAAACACATACTGCATTTAATACAACACAAGCATATTATTTAAAAATTAATATGAAGAACCTCACACATGACAATCTTCAAAAGAAAATTAAAATCATAGTTCAAGGTTTTCCATATTGATGTGCAAAGAAGCTCAAAGTAAGGCCCAAAACATCCCATATCCTTATCTACTTATGACTGGTGAAACCCTTGTTACATACCCTTCCCTAATAAACATCCATGCCCTTACACTCAATCTACACAAAGTGTTATAATATAGACTGTAGGCGTCAAATACACAAGGGATGGAAAAAGTATACGTGTAGGTACAGATGTTTAGCAACAGTGAAAGCTACACCAATCCCAAAATACTCCAAAAAATAATGACACTGCTTCAGCACAGAATAAAAATGAGCAAATATAAAGAAGGCTTCTAAGCAACATATGTGAGAGAAAGGGTTGGTGACCCAGCTGAGCTGAGAAACCCATACATGCCCACCAAAAGAGGCAGTCAGCCTCTCAGCGCTAGGTAGGTGGTCCTAACCCTGCTCTTACACCAGCCCTCACATCCACCCTCCTTGTCTTGAGATGATTCAGTTGGATAATTTAAGGGGAAAAAAAAAAAAAAATTACCTACCTTCCCAAGAAAATTTCTGCTGACGTAATGACCCAAAACAGCTCACTGAAAGGATGAGACAAGTACTGCAGTTGGCAGGTGAAAAGGTGATAAAGCTGCACTGCTGGGGGCAAAGTCACCATCTTTGGCAAAAGTGCTCAGCCATCTTATGAAACTTCCCTCACCTTTGTCCTGCTCATTTAACCCACATCTAATGGAGTGGGACTGAAAAAGTTTGACAACTTCAGAACTGTATGTAGACTGGATATTCTTCAGCTTCGGGTTGATACATTGGTTTGACTCGTTTGGATGATCTACTTATAGCCTAGTTGTCTCCCTCCAACCAACATCCATTTACAGATCTTGTTATTTCAACCCTACCCTGAAAGAAAAGAAAAACTAAAAAGCCATGTTCTCTTTACATAGCAGATTATAGTACGCAGAGTGTTACCGGCATTTCATTTAATTTAATGTATGCCACACACCATATATCAGGAAACACAATAACTCATGATCTGATGTGCCCCAAGATGTACTGCACAAGTGGCCATCATTAAAGACCACCTAAGTTCACAAACAGCGCCAACTATGGAGGTTGCACTCCATAAGCCCTTTAAAAACATAGATAAATTGACACATTCACATTTTATTGGGTGATTAACTACTGACAAAAATTTGTTTTTCCCATGACAACTGACTGTCATGACTGTGGAGAAGCACTACGTCCATTCTACAGCAAATAAGCTTGCTGCTCCAGCAGCACAGGGATCTGTAAGTACATTTACTACCATCAAGTACACTTAAATACTTTTTTTTTTTCCTAAAAAAGTGAAATTTAGTAGCTTTTTCAAAATATAACTTAAATTTTGATTCATCTTTCATTTTAAAATTTCACTTTTCAGTATATAAAAACAATTTTGGAAGACATACTCATAAGGAAAAATTGGTACATTCTCTGGAAACAGTCTATGAAGTTTCAGTATACAAAACGACTACTAACTGTCCCAATTTTTTGAAGTCAAGGTTACAATTAACAAAAAGTTTCCTACAAAAAGACTGAATATATTATTATTTGAGATGTTTAATGTTGGGGAAATAAAGTTAACACCCTACTTAATATTGTACTTATTTAATTACTACTATTGCTTAAAAAGGCACCAAAAATAGTATTTCATGAAAATAAATTTATCTTAGTTGTGAAGTAACACTGATTTTGCCACTGGAATATAAAACTGCCATTAAAAGATGTCTGAAAGTTCTCTAGAGCACTGTAGAGCCACTGATAACTACTACCCCAAAGAACAGTTTGAAAGAGAAGCAATCATGTAACATCTCAGACCAATTTTTTTCCTCAGATTTCCTTTTTCTTTGCAGTTTAACAGTTGCTGGGAAAACAAGTTAAAATTTATCACGCAATATCAATTCTTAAAATATTAACAAACTGTGTTTTTATCGCTTTTAAAAAGTATAATCCACTAGCAAACTGCAACAAAAGGAGTAAATCTGTTCTTTTGCTAAAGCCAAGCACACCTCTGCATACACTCCACCTCATCCCATCTCCTCCCAAAGAACAAGACTGGCAACAAAACATTTGTTCCACAGCTTTTCATATGGTCCTTTTCCATAGAAGTTCCTACCATGGCGCTGTAAGGTGACCTCACCTTTCTTGTTTAAATTATAGCTTCATTGCTGTCATGAAATGAAAAGACATAGGATAAAAATGAACCCATTACATCTACTTTGTTAAATACTGTATTATCAGAGCAGAACCTCTCTTGAGAGCAAAGAGTTCATTTTTGGTTAGTAAAGGAGGAAGTAATCTTCAGTCAAGCTAATCCTATGGGAAGGTAAGCAATTCTTCAACTCCAAGTGCTTTGTTCATTCACAGAAGGAAAGACTCAGAAGTATCTGCCAGGCAGCTCCCCAATTTCCACATGCTTGTCAGCACGCCGCAGCTCCAATGATTCACTTCCTTTTAAAGTTGCTCCATTTCTTCCTGATTTTATAATGCATTTTCAAAAATGACTGCTATATGGGCAGATACAGCTCGCTCTCCTGCCATGACTTTGTTCCCAGGCTCAGAAGTCCAAGTAACTTTGAAATCCCCTGTCAAAAAACCTTACCAAAAAGAGGCCAAGGGTGACAACCTCGATGCAGCTTTGGCAGGCACAATGTCAGGAGCAGGTCCTTTCTCTTAACTGCTCTGAGTTCTTGAAATATATGCACGACTTACGAATCAAGCTGATATGAAAGTCTCCTGGATCACCTCCAATAGTGATTTACCTGAAGAAGGTAGGGACGGGCCGAAGGCCAGAGAAGCACCCACAGGACAGATGCACCCTTCTGCTTACCAGATGGGCACACCACAACTGCAACGCAGTAACAGAAAGTTGTGTGTTCATTATTAGGAAGACAATAGATACTTTTGTTTCCCCTTTTTATTATCCAGAAATAATTATTTACTTCTGAACTGGACAAGATTATAAATACAGTAAACATCAGACACACAGCAGAGCTTTTAGAAAGCAGTAGTGGATCATACTTGTGTTTACTGGAAAGCAGTTGTTCCTGTCCAGACTGTAAGACCCAGAAATATATCCACAGTTTTCATTAAAACTTATGTCATATCTTACAGAAAGGCATTCACTACATAATGCTTTTCATTGTAAACAGCACAACATTTAGTTTTTTAACCCATATATAGCATCACTAAAAGAATTCTCAGGGCATCCAGATCTCCTTAGCCTTAAACAAAGGTTTTCCTGGACAAAATATGACAGCTTTCTTACATCAATCCAAGTAAATAAATAACAATCAAAATGAACATGTTTGCTACAAAACCAGAAACCTCACAAGAATGGTTAAATAGATCACATATTCAAACTCCAATGGACTAAACAAGAGAATTCCTAACTTTAAGAATATTAAGTTGCATTATCACAGCTAAGATTCCTTAAATACTATGGAGCTGAGCAACTTAAGGACAAGCCAGGATAAGGTCGCCATTACATCCACAACTTCAGTAAGCAAATAATTCTTAAGTGGGAACATCCTCACTTCACTGCTGGATTAAAAGAACATTCCTGACTCAATTTAAAAAGAAGTAATGCCTAAAATTGTTGGCACAGAAACAGCATTCTGAAACTAGGCCATACGAATGTCACTTCATTGTTGTTACTGAAAGAAAAAAGATCAACGACAATAAAAACTTAGCCAGCACTGCAACAACATTATGCCAGCTAAGCAAGCCCTTAACCGGACCCATGGAGCTTTGCTGCTTTTCTGTTATATACTTAAAACGTTCTCTACAGATGCTTAGTTTTATGTATATGGAAATGCATGCAAACATACCCACTCCTCTTCTGATGTTCTTTAGTATAAAAAATTCTGAAATTATCATATAAACCGTAAAAAGTAGTATTTGCATATAAAAATTTTATGAAAACGCAGGAAAAACCTTTCTCAAGTAATGTCTTAGCATATGCACGTTTATTGAATTTCCAAATGCAAACTCAACATAAACGTTGCAGAATTCCTTGTTCTCCACATAGTGCATCATTTGATTGGAAAACGTTTTGGGGAAAAAGCAACCGGCTTGCCTGCTCAGCTCAATTCACTAAGTTGTCCATGGGAATCGCAGTACTTAAACCCCGGCATCACAGGCTGCTCCTGGCCGGTCTGTGCAGCGTAAAGACATCAGGATGCGAGTCGCACATTTACAGAGCAGACACGCAGCTATGTCCCAAATCATGGCAATTTTCACACATGGAGCGATGATCCTGGGAAAAAAAGTGAAATACATCCCAGCTATCTAATCAGTGAGCATAGAGAGCCAGTTTGTTGGCAGATGATCTAAGCACCGCTTCCTGATGAAAGAGGCAGGAAGATCTTCCTCTGTTGTGCTTACATAACAGAGGACATCAAGGAGAAAAGATAGCATGGTATATAACCTCTTCTCAGACACCCTTTTTTATTATTATTACTCTCTATCTTATTGCAGCTGACAATTGTCTAGTCTAGATTCTGCAGTTCATCTCCTTATCTATACAGCAATTATTTATCTAGTTGTAGATTGAATTCACTGTAACTGAATGTATCCGATGGTTTACTTTAGTTTAAAAACAATACATTAATAAAATCAACTTGAAGGATTTTTAACCATTTTCACAAGGCTCCTTCAATTTCTACTATAAAATATTAGAAAAACTCTTGTAGTTATCTTTATTGCAGCAAGAACACTAATAACTACCAAGTACTATTACAAGGTATAATTTGGAACAGATACAGTCAATCTGCAAGACACAAAGTGAAAAGCAAAACCTATAAAGATGTCTGTTTTGAAATATTTGTTGCTTTAACTTAGAAGTCCTAAGCCTAGAAGTTATTAGGCCAAAACATGAATTACAGGAGTTAGTGCAAAAAGCAAATCTCACGTCTGAATAAGCTATTAGGACAAACTAAATATCTGCATACTCCCCCAGCACTGATCAATACACTGTACAATAAATAACTTGCTACTAATTCCTTCAAACCAGATGGAGAGGTGAAACAAGCAACACTGTATTAGGGTAGAAATCCCAACAGAGGTATTTTGACGAAGTGTTTGGTGAGTGGAAACTGTGCACCCCAGTACACCTCAAACAGCAATTAATGAAACATAACTTAAAGCTGAGAGACCAGATACCTCCTGCTTTTTACTTTTTTAGTTTTCACAAATACAAGAAACTTAAGACATATGAAATACTTAGCTGACGTTAAATTACATTATTTTTATCATCCCCTTGCACCCTGACGTTAAAGCTGCTGTGCTTACGGCAGCAGAGCCTGACACACAGCGCAAGGCAGCTCCGGGCCGAGACCCTGCATTGAAGCATGTGCGACGGGGTGATCCGAGGACAGAGCTGCTGTCTTCACCAAGAGCGGCATCCGCGCCTTCGCTGGGTCAATTAAGACAAGAAATCCTCGTATAAGCTCCAGATCCAGGCATTTAGAAGACCAAAGAGGGCACTTTTTCCAGGTGTAATACTGGGTTTGAGGCACAAAAATAATATCCCCTGGAAAACACTAAGCCTGAGGACATCAGAGCTCCCTTTTGCTTCAAGGGAGCATTTGGAGCTTGGCAGAACTAAGCCATGGTGTCAGCATCCGATAACTCCGCAGAGACAAGCATCTACTTGTCACCTCTTCTGGACAACAAAGGGTGCAAGGAACTTTATCAGACTGAAATAACTGCAGCCTAAGAAAAATTTTATATATGTATATAGTCTTATATGACAACTAGGAAGTAGGTAGCGCACTTTGCTTTCCTCTCACAATGGCTATACCAAGTTGCACCAGCACACAGGACTGCTAAAAATCTGTTTTTTAAAGCACAATTTTATGCAGCAGCATGCAAAAAAAAAAAAAAAGAAAAAGAAAAAAAAAGAAAATCCTAAAACAACAAATATCCGCTCTGACACTGTGGCTCTCGGTGCCAGCGACATACTTACTGCTGCTGCTGCTCCAGGATTTCAGCAGAGACTTTATGTTGATTTCGAAGAAGAGGGAATCCTGCAGGCTGAGCATGGTGCCGGGGGCAGGACCACGACCACCACCACCACCACCACCCACCACCACCCACCAGCAGCAGCAGCACCCGGCCCCACCAGCAGCAGCACCAGCAGCAGCGCGGTGACGCAGGAGCCCGGGGCCGGGGGAGGGGGGGGTGTGCGCGCCGAAGGCGGGGGCGGAGCTGGCGGCGGGACCCCTCCTCGCCCGCCGGG
>WHYT01015590.1:14570-46684 GCA_009806455.1 Tetrax tetrax | reverse complement strand
CCCGCCACGGCCGCAGGGGCACGGCCGGTCCCGCAGCCGGGGGGGCGGCGGTCGCTCTGCCCGCACCCAGAGTCTTCCCAGGGGACGCTGCCGGGTGGCAGCCAAACGGCGCGCCTGCTCACAGCGAAACCCGAACAGGACGGTAAAAGGCTGCCTGCACGTCACCGAGTTTTAAATAAACTTCCAACCGACCTCTTAAAATCGCAGGGGATTAAACGAACTGCCCAGCACTACTTCGCACAGCACCAAAACCACGACAAGCCGCCTACGCTAAAAGGTCCGCAAAATAAAAGGGAAAAAAAAGTCCCAAATGTGAAGAGCAGCTGCAGGCGGGAGGGGAGGAAGAGCGTAAGTAATATTCCCAGGCTGGATGCCCACAAGAGTAATTTAGCTTGGACACCCACGGCTAGTAGTAGTTCGGGGTTTTTTTTTCTTAGTACTATGTTTTAAAGGACTGAGCAACACATTTTTTACATGTCTGATTGTTTACTTCATTCAGTACCATCTCCAAGGCCACGACGGAAAGTATCCTAGGTGGGAAGTTTCCAGGTTCCTAGGGATGCACTCCAACACCGCCCTTAGACAGGGCTCAGGATTTACCACCCTTCTTTCGGGATAAACCAGAAAACCCCACCAACAGCCCCTGCCCATCTCAGCACAGGGTAAAGCAGTTTAAGACAAATCCTCTTCGCTCTGCCCACACTGTCAATTACAATAAAAAGGTGGTGGCCCTCTGTGAGGTGTTATTTTTACACAGGTCAAAATCACATCAGATCATAGAACAGTTTGGGTTGGAAGGGACCTGTAAAGGTCATCTAGTCCAGCCCCCTGCAAGGAGCAGTGACATCTCCAACCAGATCAGGTTGCTCAGAGCCTCATCCAACCTGGCCTTGAATGTTTCCAGGGATGGGGCACCCACCACCTAGCACACCAGTGGAAGGACACTGGAGAGAAAAGCAGAAGTCCACTGCTGCACTAGCTCATTCAACCATCAAAACAGCTGCTGTCTGACATCCATTCAGGAGATGAACAGCCTTATTTAAAAGAGAGACTGCTGTGATCATTCAGTTTTCATAGATTAAAATTTCCCCATGCAAAAAGTATTTTTCTATAATACAATAGGAAATTGCTACTTATATCTGGATAGTCTTTTATGTTTCTTCCCAGATAGGGTGCATCCACACAGAATAACAACTCTTTGGGACATTGCACCAAACTTTCTTTCACAAGTCTGTTTCAGGTAATACTGCCTATGTAGTACCTCCAATTACCTCATACCTCTTTTTCATCACTTCTTTCATGAACACATTCAAAGTTATACTTCAAGTATCCCTTTTTCCTCTTACTAAATAAAATAAAACAGAGGTTGTATTTTGTTATGAGAAGGATATAAAGGTCAGATTTTGGAACCAGTTGATGAATTTCACCACTAATTTGAAAGACTGTATTAATTATGGTTGGTCTCTGACTGCCTTTAACACTGGGCTACAGAGAGTTCTTCAAAGGAATCCTTGTTAGCAGCGTGCATTCCAAAATCATGAGCCAACTCTCCCAGCACCTCAAAAATAATGACTTTTTAAAATACACTTTGGGTTCTTTGTAGTTGCCACCCTCCCCCCCCCTCCCCCCCCCCCCCTAGCTTTTATTCTTTAAATTATTAGTGCTAGAAACTTATTAAAACACAATCATCCCAGAAACCCCAGAAGAAATACTAAAAAAACCCACAGAAATACTAATCTCAATGTTCCACCTCCCGGAGTCCTGTTAAGAACAGTTTCAACAAACAGAACAGCTGTCAGTATTTCTGTACAGCAGTGTTTCAAAAGTTAATGAATGTTAGGAAATATTTATAGAATTTAAATTTATTTATTATATTGATGTGTTTGGCCAAGCAAGTTACATGGCTTTTCCCCAGAGCATCTGAGATTTTGTTGCACTATTATTTACTCATAACATCAACTACTGGTAACAGTCGACAGGGCTTCCTCAAGGATACTATCAATTAATGTTAAATGCAGTTAGCTCAGCAGAAAATATTAGCCCATTAAGAACTTCCAGGATGTTAAGAATTTTTGAGAACTGTATGTACAAAGAGTATAAGCTTTTCTTTCCAAAGATTTCGGTAGAAGTATTGAAGACTGGAACCATTCAATGTTAGGAACAAAAATATTTTGAAAATAAAAGTCTTCTTTCAATACTACATGAATATACACAATATGTACATTTTCATACATATATGCACAGATCTAAGAAATCTTATTCAATGGACATCATTAATTAACAAGATTTAAAAACAGCATACACTAAACACTTTTACTCCTCCCCCTCCCTGCCAAAAAAAAAGGAAAAAGAAGAAAAGATAAAATAAATACAAGTCCCTTTGACAGGAGCAGTAATGGACCTGTCAGTATCTTGTAAGTATCAGTGCCCTTACCATCATCTTACACAACTGCGCACAAGCCTTCTTCTTCACAACCTCATTTACACACTTTTATAATCAAAGATGTATAGATGACAACTACTGCAATTTTGGACTTTGGAGTTTTGTTTTGCCTTTGAATTGAGCTAATGAAATAACCTACCAGGTAGTGGAATAAACAGAAGATTTCAGGGTAAACCAAGAAGTTTAAAATGTAACCTTTTGTTTTCTTTTTAATTAAAACAAGATCAGTAGAAGCAGGAAAAAAAAAAAAAACAACACATGGATTACAAGCCTCTGAACCTTGCCAAGCACAGACAAGTCTAATTCTCTTAAAAGAGCCCAGTTAAACTCATCATGCAGAGTTACAAGATATCATCATCATGTATTTCCAAAACTGTGTAAGAAAGTCTCATTTACATCACAGATTCTTTTCCAGTTCCTCATTTTCAGAGAGGAAAATGAAACAATCTTCTGGAAAAGTACACCATCTTTACAATTGAGAGCAACAAGTTATGTCCACTGTGAAAAAGTCTAAAAATACCTATCACTTTGGAGTGCTTATATGGGAAGTCTTTAAGATTATTGTTTTACCACCTAGAGAGAAGATGGAAAATAAAGCATCGCATTAAACTATAAACAAACAGCTTTGATCTGGAGCCGTTTGCATAAGAAAAACAACCCAAAAAGAAACTCTCAAACCGAGATCAGTGCATACTTGTATAAGTAAGCTGGACATCACAGAATTCCAATAAACACGTAGTTCATATAACGATCCCAGTACTTGCATACCTTTTGAATCTGGTCTGGTTCTAGACTTCACTATTAAAGGAAGCAGACTACTATCAAGTCTATGTTGTTGATACTTTCTCAAGTGTTAAGGTGAGGTATGTGTGAATGAGGACACTGGTATCAGTCAGCTCTTAAAAGACGACGACAAGAATAGGACTGCAGGTGTAGTAAAGCAGAAGCACTCCATCTCCAAACACAAGCTGTTTGCACTCTACTAAAATGATCGATGCAGGTGTCCAGTCCACACCATGCTTTTTGCTCAGATATGAAAACCTTTTAGTGTAGAGGACGGCTAGAAGCAAATTGCTTGAGCTGCTTCAGCGACATAGGTCTGCAGACTTCAGGCTGCAAATAGACTGATACATTACAAGATTCACGCGCCGTAAGCCCAGCTGCTCTAGGAAGCATTAGACCATCTATTCGTGGTACTGTTCATTCATAGCACACTTGACCTACACAAGCAAAGTCAATTCAGCACTTCCAGAAGGCATATCTCGTAGATTCAGCACAGTAAGCCCAGTCACACAACAGGGAAAATTCGCCTTGGGTGTTGTAAGTGACTACAGGGCCCAAGCAATGTAAGAGATGAGACACTGTCATGCTGTAGTACAGATAACAGAAGTTTCCTTTTCTTTATTTATAGAATTCGGAATTTAACGAAAATATTTCTAAAAGGATCACGATACTTACCAGATCAATAAGTTTACGACAAATGTGTGTGCAAAGGTTGGTTGTACAGTTTTTCTTTAGCATCATGCCATTTTCTTGGAGCTGCCCAGAAACACAGCTGGCAACTATTTTGAACAATGAAAATAAAATAAGTGCAATGCATAACAACTGCTGTTTCTGCAACTGCCACAGCTCTGGCCTGTGGCAAAGACTAACATGTGGGACCAAAAAAAAAAATTAATATGGTTCACACAATGCTGTTTCAGTTTCACCTCTACAGGCTGAAAAGGTAGGGAGATTTTCATGGCTGAAGATATTGCTGAGTAAGTTAACTCAAAAGAGCAATAGTTAACTTTTCAAAGTTTGCTTTTAAATGACAAAGAAATAACATTTTATATGTCATTCATTTATGTTTCACAGGAAACATCACAGATTTTTAGCCTCTTTTTCTTTTATTTTTCCTTTTTTTTTTTTTCTATTTGATGTGTTATTCTCCAGTTCTGCAATAATTTTATTTCTCTAGGAGTATATTCATGTCATATTACCTCCCTCCCTCAAGCCCCCAATGCAGTTCTTGCTCTTTTCTACTGGGATGGCAGAGATAATAGAATATGGTTTGTCTACTTATCCCTATACAAAATAATTTGCATTAATCATTTCAGCATAAATATTTAAAAATTGCAGCTAAAGGCATTATTTCAACTTATGTAAAAAACATGTAGTCACTGTTGCTTCCAAAAGTTTCTTTGAGGTTTTCAGTCTTACTACCTTCATCTTCAGGATGATACGGACTGATAGAAAATGTATTCAGGCAAAGAACTACAAATAATATTTCCCATTTAAAGTAAATTGTAATTACAACTTTTCCAACTAGTTCTGGAAGGACACTGAAGATGCACAGCTGTTTGCAGAACATTATCTTGAGTAAGATCAAAGAGGATACTGTTGCTTGATGGAATAGTAATCCTTTTTAAAAAATAAAAATAAAAATAAAAAAAACACCAAAAACAAAAACACAAAGCAAAAATCTCCCCTAACTTTAAAGAAATAATAATTAAATCCTGAGAAATCAAGTAGCTTTCAAGGTAGTAGCTTTGCAACTTCATAAGGATTTAGACTAAACCCATTTCAATCTGGACCTTCCTGAAAATCCAGCTTTCCAGATCGGCAAACATCACAAGATTACACAGAAAAAAAATCAGTCATGAAAAGGTGAAACATTTCAAACAACCCAGCAGGCAGCTCTGAGATGATATTTAACCAACTTCTCTCCAGGAGGAAATGAGACAGGTAAAGCGATACACACACCTCTTGCTATAATCATATCTCATGAGCCTGACAAATCTGAGTTTCCCAGTTTTCACAGGCATCCCTGCAGTTAAAACTCTAGAGAACTCAGTGATTTACTCCCTTCTCAGATGCTCAATTTCGACCTTCCAAAACTGCAAATAAACCTTAAAGGTATAAAACCAGATTAGTACTGTTCTGTCGATGCCAGACAACTTGAAATAACTGCCCTAAGATCTGATCTGCCCGATTCTGTACTGCCAGCCTGCTCACTGTGCTTCAGCATTACTGTACCAAAGTACTAGTTCTGGGGAAGCAGCACTCCAGTTTTCACCAACCTTTTAAATGGAACCTGGAAACAGTTACAGAGCTACATGGAAAATCCCAGCTTAAGTTGCTAGGCGTTTAAATGGATAGAGTAGGGAAAGGCTTAACTCTGTTACCTTACAAGGCCTTAAGACAACTGCTACGAATCAGTTACGTTTCTATTTTTGCTGCTCCTCCCAAGCTGCTGGATGTCTGTGTCACTTTCACAAGAAACAGCATATTTGCTTTATGTGAGGATCAGCTGCTTTGTCCCCACAGCAATGAAAGCCTCCCCTTATAAAGTGAGGGTACACCAGGTCCTGAACGTACAGAGTGTCTGATAAAAAACTACTGCAGACCTGAACTCAACTCCTTTAGAAGGCACCAGCACTAAAATGATGAGCCTCTCCAAAAGTTCCACCTATCCCTCTTCAAACCAGTAGTGCATTTGTATTTCTCTTAAGACAATCTTTCTTTTATAAGCAGAGATAAACACCAAAAACCTTGGAGCACAAGCCAAGAACCCTCTGTCTGCGAGGGTCTCTGCTTGAAGAGACCTCTTAGAACTTGGCTGGGGAGTAAGAAGATGCATATCGAGGAAAACAGACTAGGCCAGCAACACTATTTCCCAAATCACAGGTATTCTTCAACAACACTTATGAATTGAAAAAACATTCCCAGTTGAAGGTGGAACTCATGAAATTTCCTTACTTGAAGGGCAACTAAAGGTGATTCAGTGCTAAGTTAGGGACACAATATTTACTGAAAAAGGAAAGGTTTCCCAACTTGATTAAGATGAGATAGTTGAAATTAGTTTGGATCCACATAATACTTTTCTGATGGAATACATTAAAAGTTAGCACTCACAGGGCAAGAAGCATTGTTTTTTAAGAGCTTAAAACAAAAGCAACCAGAAACATTGGAGTTTACAAATCAAGACACAAAAGAGCTAACAAACGCAGCTAACAGAAATTGCCACCAGCCATCAAAAGTATCACAAATTACTGAAAAATGTTGTGTCATATCTGCATCTTCCATTTACAATTCACATTTTAATTAGAAACAAACAGAAAAAAAACACCTCTAGAGGAGATTAAGACTTCGTTATAGGAACACCTATAAACTGAAAGTTTTGCAGTTGAAACACAGATTATTTTTTTTTCCTTTTCAACTGAAAAGTGAAGACCTCTTCAACAAAACCTTCAAATTGTAATCTTTCTGTAACTCAAATCTGAATGGCTGATGTTACCAGCGTAGTATCTTTATATGCAACTAGTATCTTTATATGCAACTGCCGATTTAATATTGCTGGTAAACATGTTCTTGACCTTAGAAATACTTCTTGAGAGTTAAAGGGGTGGGGTGGCTTTGGTTTTTTCAGTGCTTGAATTATAAGTTTTAAAGGATAACAGCCATATACTTAAAGTGAAATAGCTCCTTAAAATTAAGCTGAGATTTTGATTTTATGCTCTGTCCAGCCTTTTACAGGCTCTACTTTGGACCACAGACAGACATGACAGAAAACAGATACATAGTTGTGTCACAGGTATGTTTTAAAATGTGTCCTACATGCAAGAGATTTACAGTGTGAATTAAAAAGGAACAACATGCTAAACCCTTCTCCCTCTCAGAATGTCGCTTTCAAAACCTGTGGGCAGTTTCAACACAAAGAAATACTTTTATTTCCTTGTATTACCACCATATCATAGAAAAATGTTTTTTACAGTAGCATATATAATTATTTTCACTATATGTTTCTTCACGTCTTGTTAAATTCACCACTTCACAGCTCCCTTTAATAGGCTACTGCAGGATCTTCTGAAGACTTGCTTGTTTTCCTGGCTGTTTTCTCTCATTCTCCCCATACTATCACCTTTCTCTCCCTCTCCTCCAAGTTAAAAGCTTTATTTTGTCCCTCTCTCGGCCACCTTAGTGTAAAGTAATTGTGGACTGAAAAGGGAAAGAGGTAGCTAGTTACATCTGAACCAAGTCTTAACACACTTATTTCCCACCTAGTACTTTTAAAAAAAAATTAAGTAAATGCAAAGGAGTTTTCATTACTTCTGACTTTTCAGCTTGAGTACTTATGATCTGCAGGACAAAGACAAAAACAAGAGAAAAAAGCTCAAAACACCAGGATTACTGACATTTAGTTCCTAAATTTATTGTTGTTTCTTTCCCACAGTGTTTTAAGTTTGCTGCCTATTAATTGGCAATTAATTAAGGGAAGCCGAGGGGGTGTTCCTGTCGGTTTAGCAAGTCGAACAGTCTCACCAAGGACAAATCTGTACCAGTACCACTACAAATGCACATACAAGACAGTTATACAGGTGGAAGGGTACAATCTCCTGCCCGCAGCATTGAGCCTTCAGCTGTCATATGAAACCTTATACTAACATGTTTAAGCCTCTGAAAACCTTTTACGTGCTTAAAGTCCAGAAGAGTATGAATCATAAAATCAGAGCAAAAACACTCCTACAAATGTGATGCAGAGGTAATCTATTAAGCGAACAACAGCATTTTTAAAAACCTGTAATCTCTGTTCACCACATTTCAGAGAAAAACAAATAACTTAGCTCCATACGAGTAGCTGAGAAGTAGGAAAAAAAGGGTCTTCTAGATTCTCCTTTGAGTTATACTGACACCCACCCTGAAAGAAGCACTAAGTTACAATTACTTTGTCACTCTTTGCGATGAGTAAGGTTTAGCAAGGGGGAGGAAAAAAAACTACAAACATTGTAGAAAAAAATGTACTGTAAATTTATGCATGCTTATGCTTCAGATGAAACCCTGAGACAACTACAATAAAGTATATGAGCCATATAGCCAAGTACACAATACAATTAAAAAAAAAAAAATCTCAAAAAAGGGCCAAAAATCATATTTGAGTTATCTCCTAGAACAAAGTCATACCATCACTTTTAAAAAATATAGCTATAGTCAATTAAATGCAACTATAGTCAATTTTCCATATTAATGGTAAAATGAACAAGCCAGAGGCATACTTCCTTTGCGCTTGGGCTTAATTTTAAGAAGACTTGCTGGACATTCTTTCAGTTCATTACTGACTCCATCTTAAGCAAATGCCTTACTTAAAAAAAAACATTTACCAAATTGCTATTGCATCTGCTTATAAGCAGCAATAATAAAACATATCATCACTGCACTTAAAATAAAACTCTGAAGAGATGCTTATGTTTCCATTTATCTAAAATATTAAAGAGTTCGTTTTCCACAAATCAATATATTTAAAATGGAGGGTATCCAGAAGGTGACCACTACTTTTAGTGATTTTAAGACATCTAATGCTGCCCCCACTACTGACCAAAAGTCCCTCTCAGTGAGTTGATTCTCCTTGCCAATTCATCTCAAAAATATTGTCCCCAAAATACTAGAACATTTTCTGCTGGCTTTGTGAAATGAATCAGCTCAGGAAAAGACCGCATCAGCACCAGACAGGAGATGGGGTAAGGCTACACAGCTGGGAGAGAGATTGTCCTTTTCACTGGCAGCAAACTATTAGATCAGCCTGATCCGCTTGTAAAACCACACTCAAAAATCTAAATAAAAATCTCCTTTCCCTACCTTCTGTTGCTAAGAGTTTCAAAAGCAGGTTCCACACGCCCTTAGGAAAGGTTCCTTATTACTTCTAATGGCAAATACACATAGAACAATTTCCTGGGGCATTACTCAGTCAAAACAACGCTATCTGCTGTGATAAGAAAACAGGAGAGAGAGTTAGAGATTTTTATGTAAATAGCATTCTGGCTCCCAAACAGTATGATGGAGCAGTCTCTGCATGTAAGTGAGAGGCAAACAGAGATTGGGGCAAGGAGGGGGACGCCGTTGCTCACTAACCCCTCCAGTCTTCTCTACCTGAAACCCAGAATTCAGGTTTAGAAACGGACTTCTATCCCAGACAGATGCCGGGCCTCCTGGTCATCCTCTGCTGTACGAGGCTGATCAGAGATGCAACACAGAGCTGAACATGCCCTGTGGAGTTGCCGGCATCACAGGGATGCAGTGCTCAGGCAGTTTACGTGCATCCAGACCCTGCTGTTAGCCTCCTGAGCTCTATCACTCATTTCTTCACCACCAAAGAACACATTCCTGCCAGCTTATTTCTGCTCCCTTAGCAGAGGCACTTGAAGGTAAGCAGGTTTAATGTCTGCAAAAGGAGATATTTTCCATACACAGAAATAACACAGACACTGTGAGCAACGAGAATCTTCACTTCACTTATAAATTTAACGTCTTTTGTGCAGTGAATGGCCACTGAACTTACACAGCTGGCCATTAAGACCGCCCAACAGTACCAGCGACCCTGCCTTACAACGCCAGCGGAGCACGGAGCTGCCAGCAGAAGGGCCCAGGCACAGCTGCCACTCGCCAGCTCCCACAGGGCAGTCGTGCCACTGCCCTTTAACTCTGCAAACAGCAGAAGGGAGAATATCAAACAGTTCAGATGCATCTGTACGTATACACGTTTGTACATGTTTTTTGATAGATAAAAATACTTCCTCTGGATCTTTCAAGCTCATCTTCCTACGTTTCATTTGGACTGTAGCTTTTTTGAGACAGAAATTTTTAAAACTAAGAACGTGTCAAACTTTTAAATTTGCTGTAACATTTAAAAGAACTGCCTATTCTTTTACTAACATCTATTAAGTGTTGTGATGTATACAATCATCTGCAAATACTTCAGCAATTGACATGTAGGTTTTTTTCTAGAGTTTTAATAATCTTAGATATCTAAAAAGACAGTTAACAAAAGATTTCTAAAATACACTTAGAACCACTCTGACAGAAGCTACTTATTTTTAAAAGATACACATAGTGTCTATTTCTAAGACCTTGTTTTCAACTGTAAAACAAAGCATATACTAATCATGTTAACATTTTGAAAGACAATACTTATAAATGTTTTAATCCTGAAGAAACTCATCACTTGAATCCCACACAAAATATTTAGCTCAAATATATGCAAACCCAACTAAGTGGTATTATCAAAATAATACTTTTATAACTTGAATGTTAGGAAAAGGTTTTTTTCTTTGGTTGGTTGGTTGAAGACCTTCTAAAATATTCTTATACTTTAAAGTCATTGTCAAGCTCAGTATTTCACCTAATTTCTCATTAATAGAAAAATGTTCCTAAACAGCAGCAATTAGGAAGAGAAAGGAAAAAGAAAAAAACAACCCACTCACTTTTACATTCAAATGTACCTACAGGACAAACTACCTTAGCTTTAAAAAACTATCAAGTTCTTGAACAGCTTCATTATATTAAATTTGGTGGTGCATTAACACCAGATCTGCTGACATTAAGCAAGTAAATATTTACATTAAAAGAAAAAAAAAAATCATTGTTATTACCTGTTTTGTCAGCACCTGCTTTCTGCAGCATACCCAACTGGTAAACACAGTAGTCCTTTTGCACTATTCCAGCAGAGTAGTTCATTCCATTACCAAGATACAAAAATAGAAATAAGCAGATAATTTAAAGAGGATTCAGCTACTATCTGCTATTGTAAAAGCATGATCCCAGAGCAGAGTATAAGTCTGCATTTCGCAAATGACGACATCACATTACTAAGTGATATTAGTTAGGCACTACTGATTTCCACACAATCACTCCTAATTGTCACTATTTGGCAAATATTTAATGAGCAAGAAAAGAGAACTCATCTTCAACAGGAGGACTGGTGTATTCTATGTTTATTATCCTCATTTGCTTGAGCTATCGACAAGCATTCAACAAGGTTAGATGAAGGCATCTGTTTTAGCTACAAACTTCAGCCTATAGTATTTCCTTTTAACCTGGTACAAAGACAATTCTATTTCAAATTTTATAATTTCAGAACAAATAAAACATTACTTAAAAGTGAGAGCTATAAAGAGACCACAATACAGCATAAAAGGAGAACTGATGAGATATGCCTACGAAGATATTTAAGCTGTGCACATCACAGTGATATCCAACTATAAACTTCAGGGCTCTATGGCATTCGAAGTTAAATGAGGACACGAACCTGGCTAAAAGACACCATGAGCTTCTGATCAGAGTTTTCAAGCACATAGGCAATAATAGTCTTAGCAGAACTTACTCAGTAAGAAGTCTTCAATAGTTCATACCATTACAATATTAACTTGTTACATACAGGAACAATTTGTTCAACAAAACAAAACTGTTCCGGCTTACCCCAGTTGCCAACATTACTCAACCTGATATATTTAAAAAAAAAAAAAAAAAAAAAAAGTGGTTTATATTACAATCAGAAAGGCCAAGAAAAGTCTTTTCAAGGAAACTCCTTTCTCCCACCACCACCACCAACTTAATTCCATAGTGAAGGCTGTAAGTCCACTGCCCAATAAGATGGATGTCACCACCTCCCATATTTGCAGTTAGACACAGAGGGGAAAATAATCCAAGGTCACACGAATTCCTGAAAATAGCCACCACATAGCAAAGGGTAAAAGCGTGCATCTGATAGCCATCAGGATCCAAGACCATAAAGGCTCAAGACCTTACTATTTTAGCTGAGAGCAAAAAGAAAAAAAGTAAAACTGTATTTTTCATTGCCACCCAGCTGAACTGTTTGAAAAAGGAACATTAACTCATTCTACTTCTTATTAGCACAATACACTGTAATATTTGGACATTAACAGGCAGTTAAAAAAAAAACTTCCTACAAGCAAGCTTACTCATGTTCTTAAGTTAAAAATTCTCTATACAATGTCCATATTTTTACTTGACTTCTTTAATTTACATATTATATTTATTTTTAAAATCTGCTATCTCCAAAACACGGAAAAAGGAAAGTATAAATATTTTTAAATTAATCAACTCTTAAAAGGAAAGCCTTTGAAAACCTAGGGGATTTGAAAAACAAGAGAAAAGATGACAAAACTTGAAAACTGCACTGCAGTCAGAGCTCTGTGCAGCACGTCTGCCTAGACAACTCTTAGTGCCTAACCATAGCTACATTACAATTTACAAATTTAAACAAGGATATTTATCTCAAAAAGCATTAAAAAAAAAAAAGTCACACAGGCAAAGACAGAGAGCACATTAGAAATCCTGTAAAACTGCTTTTGAGTAGGTCACTAACACATGATAGCGTGTCAATTACAAAATAGTTCTAGAACTAAAGACACCATTATCGTAGCAACTCTGCTAAAAAGGCCTTTTATAATCGAATTTGTCAATTTAGCAAAATAATCATGACCTGAAGAAAAAGCTAAGTAATCGGTTTTTACAAGGTTGTGACATGGATACATACTGTAATCAGGATGTAAAACGTGTGTCCCCTCGTCTTCATCTATTGTCTGTCCTAATGAAAACAGCCTGACACGTCTCATCTTCAGCAGCCTTGGGGAGTTTTCACGGGCAGTACTCCCAACATCCAGAACTACATCTCCAGAAGCGACAGTGGGAACAATTTTTTTCAAGAATTCCATTTTCACGTGCCCTCAGCATTTAGTAAATTCGGCAGTTTAACTACACTTCACGGAGCGTGGCTCCCACATCAACTTCCTTGAGCACAGAGGTGCACTAAGCGAACTACTTCGCGTGATGTCAACGTCGAACCTGGGTGGTTCCAACAGCAGCACGTCAGCTGCCAGCTGCTCCAAAGCAGATTCTAAAGACGTGGAACTGTATGCACTGATAAGGAAACCAAACAACAACAAGCCTATATATTAACCAGCGTACACTAAGCTCTGAGCTTGTAGAAGACACTGTATTTAGCATTGCAATAATTTTAAGCACTAATAATATGCACAGTGTATTTTCAAATTCCTATCTGACGGAGTTCAATAGCTCTTAATTTTTATGAAGTGCACAGAGAGCGTTCATCTGCATTTGAAAGATAATACTTATCATTCAGAAACTCTATGAACCAGCTTTATAAACAAAGCGTCTAACGGCACAACAATTTCAACCATTTGCATTCTCATATGGTTTTAACTACTAGCTATGAAGATACTAACATTTATTAAATATTAAGTTCTGTTTTCCAGAGACTCCGATGCTATATTTACCACTTAAAATACTCAAACCACCTTCCAGAAAACACCGAGTACAGAAATAGCCTATCTCATTTTGTCCAAATGTCCACTTCATCCCTAGGGCTACTTCTCCACACGTGCCTGGCTTAGCCGAGTTTTTGTTTTTATTTGGGGGAAGCTTAAATGTTTCTCTATATTTAGCTTAAAGAAGCCATTATGAAAGAAGCCTTGCATTTGAGCAGAAAGCTCAGGGGACAAAAAGAGACATTAGCATAGAAGAGTGTTCCTTAATGCTTTCTACATTTGGGAATTCGTATCATTGTACGTCCAAAAGTATTAGTTCACTTACTAGACTTGGACTGGGGATTCACAGACACCCTACTAGGTAATACTGCCACCTCATTTGCCACCAAAGATTGTACACACCACTCAGAGAAAATCCACTAATACTCACTCCGAATGCCTAAGCGGCAGCCTGCACACATCTGTTATTTTTATGAAAGCAGCCCAGTGTCCGAGACATTTCTGAATGCATTCAACACAGTTATCCAACGTAAGTGTGAAGTATACCATACTGCTATACCTTCCTTAAAATAAATTACTTAATTTGAAATTCATTACTGTGTCTAGCCCTTTTAAAAAAAAAAAATCTATGCAAGGTACATACAGTAACCTGTTTAAGGTCTCAGAGTTCCAGCAGGGCTGCTCACCTGGTTTAAGCTGTCTGTCCTTTACTGACCAATTCTACTGTCACACTTAGCACGTACTGAATCTAGTTAACAATGCCGTAATTTGAAAAATTTGGTACAAGTTCATTAAAGTTGCCACTTAAGACATTTTTCAAGTTCTATATAAACTGAAAACATGTGATATCTTTTGTATTCAAATCTGCGTTAAAATCCCCAAATAGTCAAGTTAGTCTGTATTTCCCTTGTAAATGAATACTTCAATTCTATACAAGTTTTTCCTTGTAAATGAATACAAAATTCTGACCTTATCACAAAATAGACATTGTTAGAATATAATTTCCTGCAGTAAAAGATTCAGGAGATCAAACAACAAATTGTCCCTATAATGATTTCATTCAAGGCATTTTTTTCCACTGATACAAAAAAGTTAGACAGAATATATTTTCAAGAAGTATTTTTTATGTTTTCAGGACAAATAATAAGATAGCATAAAGACAATTTGCAATTACGAGAGATTACAAACGCAAGCAATCATTTATTCATAAATGCATTATTTTTCCATATAATTTTTATTATTGCCCTTGAAACCTTGCCACAAAGCTACTCTCCAGTTTCTAGCATTTGCAAACAAAAGAGAAGTTCAGACACCTCTGTGAGACTCAGAATGCTTCCAGTCATCCACCTGCCACACTGCAGTTTGCAAAGAAGGGAGTTACTGGACATTTCAAGTTGTACCTAACTTAAACATTCTCCGAAAGGTTCAAACAAGATATCAAAGTGCCCTTAACCACACTGTGGATTTATTAGGCATGTTGACACAAGGTGGAGACAACAGATGAAGTACCTAGTGCATCACTTCAGTTAAACGCGTAAGGTGTGACTTCCTACACAACAGGTAGCATATGTGAACTGGCCATGAATAAAAAGAAATAAGGGTTGACGCTATACTTTTTTTTTTTTTAAAAAACAAGAAAAAACATAACAGCCTTTCAAGTAATAGGATTTTACAAAAAGAACACAAACAAGGAATAAAAACCACCCACCATACACAGGATCATATTTCAAGATTAAACTTGATAAACTAAGAAAGCTTATATAACAGCTTTTGATTGATTTTTTTTTTTTTTCCCCTTCAGGATAGCTTTTGTTTGACTCTTAAGAAAAGGACATCAAGGAGTTTTCTACAGAAGATAGCTCAGGATATATACACATACATTTATATATGCTTTTACAGATTTTTATTTATAGATATGCATATATATGGACAGATGGCAGTTAACTCCAGGACATTCATCATTTATAAAACATTGCTTTCATAGAAGCTCAGATAGAAAGCTTACATTTCTGCCTATGTAATTTCACATACACTTCTCTTTGACACTTACTCTTACCATCTTCCTCAAACAGTACAACGTACAACTGTGGTTTTTATACAATCAGAGACAGCTTTATAGACAATCTGTCAGGGGAAAACATATGAGAAATCTTACAACTGTTATAATCCAATTCATTTTTAAAGAAAAGAAACCAAAATAGGCTACAAAAAGCCTTATCTGATACATTTTAACACTTTCTTATTCTGAAACCTCCAAATAAAGAAAAAGAATGGGAGACTCAATCTTATCCTGAATTGTTATGTGTATTACAGTAAGTCCTTTGATGCCTTTCCATATGTCTTCTACCTCTGTTACACTGACAGGATGACTCTGGTTTTGCACTGACGTGCCTGCTGAGGTCATTTGGGCTTCCCTGGCCAGAGTTTCATAGCTAGAGACATAAACAGCAAGAATACAACATCCAAGCTCCACATCCCTCACTATCAGGAATCTGCATCAGCAGGCCTTTGCATGAGAAGGGAACAGGAACAGATTATGAACCGTGCCAAGATACCACACTGAGAACCAGTGAGTGACCAGAGGGTAACAGCACTCCTCAGAGCACTGTCCCTTTGGATTCGGGACAAAGGGAGCAAAGCTGCTTGGTGGGGGGGTGCACAGGAAGAGCAGCTACATAGGAATTCTGCTGAAGCCGGTGAGCCTGCTGATGGGTGAACACCCTAACAATGAGAAACACTGAAAAAAACAGAACACAATCAATGAAAGAAAGATGCACGTGAGAGAAAACTACTTGCAAGTCCCTTGAGTTCACACATCTAGAGAATTTTTAGAATTAGCAATAACAACAGTAAAAGACAACTATGAAAAAGATTACATAATTGGAAGTATAATTTCAGGAGAGAGCCTAGATGCCCTGTAGCCTACTATACACATGCGTTACTGGATGGGTCTCATCTCAAACAAGCATGCACTACAAACCTTCCGGTTCGCGACACAGAATGTTTTTAGAACTACCCCCACGCTGCTAGAGCAAACCCACCCACCTCCCGCCGCAGGGAGGACATAAGGCTTCCTTGGTATCCCGCACCTAGGCTGCCAAGACAGGTCCGGGCGTTTCGGGAGGCAGGGCGGGATGGCCGCGCCCCCCGCAGGGCACAGTTCTGAGCGGCGGCCGGACGCGCGGCCCTTCCCGCAGCCGGTCGCCCGCAGCCGACCTGGAGAGCGGCCGGGCGTGAACGCGGGCGCGTTTGCCGCTGCCGCACGCAGGAGGGGGAGGCCGCGGAGCCTCACGGGCTCCTCCACCGACAGAAGCCAACAGCGCGGGGCAGTGGCACGGCGGGAACGGGTTTTCCAAACCTCTAAGCCGTGGCTGTGCCGGCGGAACGGCCGAGTGGTGCAACCAGAGCGCTGCAAACCTCTCCGCACGGAAATATGATTGCCCCTTCGGTGGCACTTCTCCCCTGTCAATATCCCTTGAGCTCTATGCAACCTTGAGCCCACAGTGGACATAGCATCATTACTATTTTCTCCAACAACTTTCTAATTTAAACTTAACATCGCTGTTTCAAGGGGAGTGAATCTGCCAAGGAAACAGAGCACCTATGATACACCCAAGTAGTTAGGGGGAAAAACAAAACAAAACAAAAACACCACCAAGTATAGGAAGTTTTTCCTTCTTGAGTCTCAGAATAGAAGCCTAATTTGTAAGAATTTGTCTTATCCCAATGAAAACAATCTGCTCTTTCCCCCAAGAAAGTGAAGACCAAAGACGCACAACTGAAAGCAAAATAAAACAGTAGAGTTAGAAGTGGAACCTGCAGTCCACCCTGTAAGTATAAATCAGTATACCTGCATTAAACTCATGAGAGGCACCAGGTACTGGATAGCTGCGTCCTACTCGTTAGCCAATCAGCAGGACATTGTCATAATTTCACACAAAAGACTGTAGGGGCAGGGACAAACCCCACCTCTTTCTCTGTATATGTGGCAAGTCCTTTTGCTTTAGAACTAAACAGTCACATACGTATCTTATTTCTTTAAATATAGAAACTGAACAGACAATACAACATCAAAAAATGTATGCATAGGGAGGAAACAGTTTATTTGTCATGTTGTGGAGTTATTACACCTTCGGCAGTTTGGACTAATCACTTGTAAGAACCTGACATATGTAAAGGGATTAACTTTGCATGTCAAAAAGTGTCAAAATTTTAAAAGGCATTTAAGACAAGAAGCTATCCTTCATATAACTTAAAGTTACACTTTACTAGTTAATTCTGAAGCTACTGAGCATTAATGGTTTCCTTGGTTCAGTTCAATTAATGTAATTACACGGGGGGACACACGGATGGACGGACACAGTAGAAGCAGTGACAAAGCAAGGTACAGTTTTGCAACAAACTATATCAGTGTAAATATGTTGTAGCTATCATTTTGCATTAAAACATACTTTAAACCTCTGGCATTTGATCTTTCCATAGTTTGGCTTTATTGTTTTGTGGGGTTTTTTAATGTACATATGCAAACAGTTTCAGTTGTCCCCAAGCTTTTCTGAAGGGAAGTCTAGCTTTCCAGTTCCTGAGAAAATAAAGGAAAGTAACAAACAACTGGCAGCTTTTTGTAAAGTTTGTATTTCCTTTCAGTCACTTAAGCGCTGTTTGCTCTGTATGGGGGGTTGAGATTTTTGCGCAAGTTGTGGGGTTTTTTTCTTTGAAAAGCTGGGGATTTGAGGTTTGGTTGGTTGGTTTGGGGGTGGTTTTTTTGTTTGTTTGTTTTTTTAAGAGCTTAGCTTTAACTATTTAGCATTAGTAGAAACACAATAGAAATAAAGTACACAGAAAAATACATCAAACAGAAGCTGAACATAAGACAACTGATAGGTTCACTGACTGAATGCAACATTATCCCATTTAATAAAAAAGCCCCGAAATTTTTACTGTTTATGTATTAGGTAATAATTGTTCTTATCTTGAAGTTGCCTGCAAGAACACAATGCTTTCCTGAACTCATTAGGAGCTCGTGAGAAGATCAAGGTATTGCCTATCCTGCAGCTGCTACAATCCTCAGTCAGGATAAGGATCTGGGCTTCCTGTCGCTAACCTCTTGCTTATTCCAAGTACTGACGTATCACATCACATCTTCCAAACCTATTAACTTCTTACAACGGCAGGTTTTCTTCAAATAAGAACTTGCATTTCAAAGCAAATCCCAGAGTAGTATGTACTTCAAGTCATCGCCATTCCCATGGAAAGAAGACATCATTACACAGTCCCCTAACAACAGAAGTGTCCAGGTCTTTCCACTTATAAAAGGATCAAAGTGAACGATGACAAGCATTATGTTGATATCTCTATGCAAAGTACATTAAAAAACTTTAATTTTTTTTTAAGGTTCTGTGGAACAGCAAGAGCTACCAGTAAGTCAGACCAACAACGGCAGCACTGCTATGAAACTGGATCCCTAAGGAATTGAGAGCTGAAAACCTTTACCAAAAGCTTTCAAAGTGCTTAACAGAAATACAATGAACATAGTTGCCAACAGTTAATGTAGGTTTGCATATAGGAAAGCAAGAACACAGACAGTAAGCAATAACCAGAGACCAAGTACACACATGCATCTCCAGATTTACTTAAGAACAAAAGTGGTTAAATATACATTTCTTACACAATTTTTTTTTTCACAGCCATCATTGCTGTTTGTTAGAATTTTCTCCAACACTGCACAGAAATATATATTTGTAGAACTTCCTCTTGTTCAAAGGCTCAACTTTTAATGTTATGTCCGAAGCATAAAACTCAAATGGCCACAAAAAGAACTGGTTTATCATTCAAAATCATCTTCATTCCAATCCCAAAAGTGCATACAGCACTAGTTTATCTAGTAACCCAGGCTTACTGAGTTCACAGCACAAGCTCAGTTTCCAGTGTCAATGAAAACCCTTTGGACATCTAAATTAAATATAGGTTCTGTCTTGGTTTATGCACAATTCATCCACTCGAACACATTTTACTTCTTCCATTGCAAAATATACAGAGTTTTGAAACATACTCACAGAAAGTTTATCTACACTGCAAAACAGAAAGTAGAAATTAATACCCCAGCTAATAAAAAAAAAACCAAAACCCTGAGTGGGTAAATTCACAAGTCTATTTGCATGAGCTGACATGCCCAAGTCTCTACTAGTTTAGGTGTACATCCTCCATGATCTGCTATATGGACCACACTACTAAAACTCTGAAATGCTATATATAATATATCTTCATAGTGAAATATATTTGTATCAATATTTACATTAACTGAGAAGCAGTGTGCTTTTAAACCTCATCTACTACATAGTCCTCCTATATAAAATTTCATAGTGTGATCTCTTTCTAGCAACAAAACACAGTGCCAGAGAAAGATGTACAACTAGAGAACAAGATCCATAGGTTAATAATAGTCATAGAGGAAACAAGAACTCCATTTTCTTAAGTTACATCTTTGTTCATCAACAAGGGTAGCTAAATCAAGCCGCTATACAAATTATTTCTCACACAGAGATGCTATCTGTTGGATTTCAGGTTACTCTTAGCTAGAGGCTATAGGCAGTTAAAACTCATGAATCTATTCTCTCCACAGAATATTATCACAACAAAGTTAGCTATTAAATATGTTTGCTCACAAATATGTGTGGAAAATAACTTTAAAACTTCTCATCTCTTCTATCTCATAGGCAGAAATAGTTATCTTTCAAGTGTTACAAGATTTTTCTAGTGGAAATATATAAGCTTAGATTTTAAAACAGTAGTAGTTTTCCACTTCAAATCCTAAATGAAAGACTTCCTTCACTGTAAAACAACAGCACTCCAATTCTTCTGCAAAAATATAATGTCTTTGCCCCTTCTTTTAACTTAATTACTTGAATGCATTTCCAATTAATAATCTGAACATAAGCAGAAAGAATATATGGTGCTGCAATAACTATGTATTAGGTACTTCTGGGTTGAAGTCTTAAACATTTTATGGCTTATAGAAAGACTGGCACCTGTATTAAAGGAAAACAAATTTGTACCTGCTCAGATCAAGATGCCTTCCTTACTTATTATGGACACGTAATGATTATATTAATTTCAAGGCAGTGGAAAAGTAAGATACTTAAGGAACTTACTTATCAGATAATAATGATCTGAGTATGGTTTACCATAGTAATACATCAGATGAATACCAGCTACTAATTTAGAGCAAATATTTTTATTGTAACTTTTGTAACCCTAACACAGAGTAAAGGTTTTCCGATACACAAATATACAATGTTTATGGATATTTTTTCCATTGAGCAATTCTTAATTACATTCGATTATCTCGTCTTAAGGAGAAGGGAAAAAAAAAAAAAGGGGGAAAAAAAAATATCTGTAACCACACCAGATCATCAGACGCAGCAGATGATGCTCCCAGTGGAGCTACACGTGAGCCTATGGGAATCTCAGTATTGCAGCTTTAGTACATAAATATTCATAAAGTGTCATTCATGTTTAACAGAAAACTGAGCTTCCCTTCAGTGATATACATGTTCACCGATGACACCAAGCTGTGTGGTGCCGACACGCTGGAAGGGAGGGATGCCATCCAGAGGGACCTGGACAGGATGGAGAGGTGGACCCATGCCAATCTCATGAAGTTCAACCAGGCCAAGTGCAAGGTCCTGCACATGGGTTGTGGCAATCCCAGGCAGAAATACAGACTGGGCAGAGAATGGATTGACAGCAGCCCTGAGGAGAAAGACTTGGGAGTGCTGGTGGACGAGAGGCTCAACATGAGCCGGCAACGTGTCCTTGCGGCCCAGAAGGCCAACTGCATCCTGGGGTGCATCAAGAGGAGCATGGCCAGCAGGTCGAGGGAGGTGATTCTGCCCCTCTACTCTGCCCTGGTGAGACCCCACCTGGAGTACTGTGTCCAGTTCCAGAGCCTCCAACACAAGAAGGGCATGGACCAGTTGGAGAGGGTCCAGAGGAGGGCCACGAAGATGATCAGAGGGCTGGAGCACCTCTCCTATGAGGACAGGCTGAGAGAGTTGGGGCTGTTCAGCCTGGAGAAGAGGAGGCTCCAGGGAGACCTGATAGCGGTCTTCCAGTACCTCAAGGGGGCCTACAGGAAAGGTGGGGAGAGGCTGTTCAGTAGGGCCTGTAGTGATAGGACGAGGGGTAATGGTTTTAAAACAGAGGGAGGTAGATTCAGATTGGATATTAGGAAAAAATTTTTTACAATGAGAGTTGTAGAACACTGGAACAGGTTGCCCAGAGAGGTGGTGGATGCCCCATCCCTGGAAACATTCAAGGCCGGGTTGGATGAGGCTCTGAGCAACCTGATCTAGTCAGGGATGTCCCTGCTCCTTGCAGGGGGGTTGGACTAGATGACCTTTGAAGGTCCCTTCCAACTCTAATCATTCTATGATTCTATATAGCAGAACTAAAGTATTTTAAGTTACTATATAATTTCTAAAAGTAAAATAGAAAAAAAATACAGGGAATTTGCACTTTTATAATTTCTAGAAAGGAAAGACAATAAATGTAAGTTTAGATTTGTTTGTCAAGGTTTTAGTTCCAGGGCTTTGAGAACGGGAGAGGAAATACAAACTTCCAGTATAAGATGTTGAATGAAATCTCATTTACTCTTCCTATTTGAAAAGCTACAATATACTTGAGATAAAACAGAGGTCTAAGTTTGGTACTAAATTAAAGTCCAAAAATGTTTCTATAGTAAGTAGGAGAAAAAAGAAAATAAATTTTAAACCCAACAATTTTGCGTTATTAGTAAATAAGAAAACACAGTTGCTAAAACACTGCTAGAATAAATAATTCTCAGCACATCAAAGTCACTAAGTAAACAAATACATGGGAAGATGAAGGAACCTTAACCAACAAATTGTAGAGCCACCCAAGAAAAAGCTTCCATTAACCTATTTGGAACGGTTATGTACTTGTCCTGGTTTCGGCAGGGATGGAGTTAATTTTCCTCTCAGTAGCCAGTGTGTTTTGGAGTTTGGATGTGAAGAATGTTGATAAAAACCCTGATGATGAATTGTTTTTAATGAGACCAAGGACACTGTCTGGCTTTCCAAGTCTCACTAATGTGCAGATGCAGGAAGCTGGGAGGGATACAGCCAGAATAATTGACCCAAACTGGCCAAAAAAAGAGTATTCCATGCCATAAACGTCATGCTCAGTATATAAGTGGGGGTTGGTCGGGACAGGTGTCTGCCTTCCTGGTATCCATCTCTTTCTCATTCGTTGGCATCGCTCCCTCTACCTTGCTGGCTCCCTTTGCTTGCTGCTCGGTTTTGTTTCCGTGATCGCTGCTCGCGAGAGGCTGTATCAGTTATTGGGACATCAGGTGGTGAAAAATTGTGCATTGTTCACTTTGTATATATTAATATCCTTATGTTCTGTTATTATTGTAGTTTTTCTCTGCTATTTTAATAAACTGTCTTTATCTCAACCCACGTGTTTTCCTTTATTTCCAATTTCTCTCCCCTACCCCACTGGATAGGGGGAGGGTAAGCGAGAAACTGTGTGGTGACTCGGACTAAACCACTACAGTACTTATGCACACTCACACAAGTTTGCTCACTAAAATTAGACGTATTATCACAGTAAAGCTTATTAAATTGCAAAGAGGTAAACAAAACCACCATAAATTAAAAAACAAATGAACAAACAAAACCAGAAACAATACACGACTTGTTAACTGTGCAGCTTCAGAAGCTGGGTGAACAGATCTGACTTAAAAGACAGCAATCAAGACAGAAACAGAAAAACCAATGAAATATGGTTAAAATCATTAATATGAGCTAAGCAGACCATAAAGAGAGAGGGCCCCTTTCCTCACACAACACTTATTCCTTCCTTGACGCTGCTGTAAATTGTAGCCTGAATCCTTATATCTTTTAAGGTATGCCTCAAATGAAAGGATCAGGGACTTGTTGTTGTTACTGAATTGTCTGCATCAGAAGTGAGCCTTGCTGCTCTTCATAAGCCATTTCGGAGCCAGAGGTACTTACTGAGGAGGAGCTAAGGATAGCAGAGGTGAGAACTCACGATCAGTGGTGCCCCGCGGCAGACGAGGCAGGGTGTGTTAAGCCACGCTAGGCAGAACCACAAGGAAGGGGAACTCAGAGTTTCCACAGGAAAGCTCTGCAGAAGTAGCTGCATCATTCGTGCTTCACCCAAACCTCCGAAAAACCACCTATCATTGTCTCCCTGAGTCTGAAGCAAAGCACTTGTTTTGTATAAACACACATAGCATTTTCATTAGCTGCTACTCAAGGGATAGGCATTTTCCAGTTCCCTAAAAAGACTTCTATGGTATTTAATGGAATGGAAGCCAGATTTAAATTGTAATACAGAGTCTTTACTGTAACTTGTACAGTTACTCTACCTCTGGATAAAAAAAGTCACTGTTTCTTTTAAATTAAGCACCTCTCCAAGTGAATTATTTTCAAATAAACAATTATTGGCTGCACAGGGAGAACAGCAGCATCTCCACAGCCAATAGTAAAATAGTTGTCTGACCAAAAAGTGTTGAAGTAAGACTTTAAGATACACATGCTAAGTTTCAGAGCTGTAATAGTGCAAAGGTAACAAAGATCAAAGTTATTTAGCAGATCAATTTCTTTCTTGACCATCTTCTTGCTGATGCATAAGCAGACTTCTTAAAGAAATCCACAACAGTTCAAGCCCATTTGAAGGCCAAAAAATACTTCATTTTTAAATGTAGTGCAAATATTGGCATTTATTCTAGGAAATCTCTTTCATTAGGGATATGTTTCTTGCCTGAAGAAGGCAGACTTTTACTGGCTTAGCATTTTTTGTAAGACCAGATGTTAATTTCCTTTTGTCTTCCACTGTGCTGGCCCATCAATGGCCTTTGGACCAGTGGTGACAAACCCAGTAATGTAGGTTGCTTTTCTACTTGCTTCAATATAATACTAATTCCATTAGTATCAACATTAGTAAAACAATACTAATGCCCTCAAACCCTCTGCCTCCATTTTTCTGTTTAATGTAAAAGATTGATGTGGAGTTCCGACTCTAATGCTAAAAAATATATTTGTTTTCTTTGAGCAACTGAAAGATATGGATGTTCAAAGTAAATATCTGCAACAACAAATTTCTTATCTTTTGAGAGCAAGAATACATACATCAGAACAAAAATAATTATGGTATAAAATTCTAACAGAAGACAGTGAAGCAAGTCATCATGTTCTATAACTAGAAATTAAAGCCAGTGACAGAGGCAAACAATAAGGACATTATATTCTGGAGATGATTCAGTGGTAGAACTTAAATATATATTTAAGTTCTACTTTACTGTAAACTTATCCTGTAAAGAATACATAGGACAAAAAAATAATGGCAAGTAATGGCTATACTAAAGATATTATATAATATATATAATATTCTCATTATTAATGATAATTAGCTACTAATAGAATATATCATATTCTACTACATTCTATAAAGTAATATTATAGAATATATAACTTATATAGAATGTCTTGAATACAAAAGTCCACATAGCAAATACCATGGAGACAATTGCACTTCGATGTTTTCCTCCTGTCACACCAATATACTCTCTGTTCTCAAAGGCCAAAAGGAAGTACAGTCTATCAGTTTTACTGCTTGACTACAGGGAAGCAGTATATTGCAATATTTTTGAAGGACAGTGTAGATGTTGGTTTAGTTAGATCTATCCATATTCATTTCAGCTCAGAAGTGCTTTATCCACAATAATTGCCCAGTGCTTAACAGCAATACGGATCTATTTACTACGGATAAAATCCTTATACAAAGAGCAGTAAAGAACAGAACACCTACGTAAAATCGTGATTGTAATTGTGACGGCCTTTACTAATTAGCTGCATTACCGGGCTTCAACCACAAGAGGACAGAGCTCAGACACCTGCCAGCACATGGTAAAGGAGGACTTAACCAGCACCAAGAAGCCTGATTTGCATTGAGCGCTGTTTGTGAAAGAAAACGTGAGAGAATTACTAAATATACAATTTGAGGATTACTAAATGTACAGGAACCACATCTCGTTTAGGAAGTCCTTGAGCTGCAGATGACTGGAAAACTGAAGGCTGCTTGCCCTGTTCTTAACCTCTTCCTTAGATATCCACTTTTGGCCACAATCAGTTACCATATCATGTTAAATCAAATGTTCTTATTTGTTTTAACGCAATACAGACACCCTTCTATTCAGAAAAATGATATCTGAAGTAGTTGTTCAAAGTGTGTTAATAGTAGAATATAGATAACAAAGACCTAAGTAAAAAGGAAAACAAAAACTTAGATGCGTGAAAACTTATTTATGACAGAATTGTGAAGAAGGTCTTACCACTTAGAAGCCATTGTTAACCACCAACGAGAGCCATTAGCACTTAGGATGGATCCATCAAGACATTTTCCCCCAGGTCCAACGTGTGCTTAAGGATGTGAGAGTTGACAAAGATGTAAACAGCTGTGAGTCGGCTGGTATACAGCCAAATATTGGAGAAAGGTCTCCAAACACAGTACAGACAAATGAAGTGTAGAACGCTGAAAAGAAAATAAGAAAAAACACAGTCAAACCTTAGACACTTACTCGATGGAGATGTGAACATTTCCCAAGGGCTTTAGAATTCTGTTGTTTGGGGTTTTTTTTAAACTAAAAAGTCATAAACAATAAACATCTGTTACATGTGTCTTCAGGATTGCTGTTCTGCTCAGAAGCTAATTCTTCCTAATGATTTTTTCCCCCCATGAAAAAAAGAGAAATATTAAAATTTACAGCAAAATAAAATCTACCTTCCCACATTCAGCATATTTTATGTACCTCCATTCTTTATGTAGTCTTAGTTGTATTTTAATTACAAACATTTTATCATATATACAATCACTCCCAAATGCAAACCATTCTGAATCAAATTTTTCACATTAGTCCTATTTTTGTTAATTTCCCGCCCGCCCCGCTTGGTTAGCAGGAGGATGCGGTCAGAAAAAGAAACAAACTACTTCAGCTGTATCTCCTTAACAAAGCCTTGAGAACTTCTGGAGATTCCTTCACAACAGAAGTCTGTATGCAGCTTGCATACTTGTCACAACTTGCCTAGGCAGCAGAGTTTGGTTTTGTTCTTCTGTACCGCCAAACTACAGCAAAAGCACAGTAGTATTTTTAATTTTAGCCTGGAGGCAGACCAAGCACTTTTAACAACTCAAGTCTCAACGTGTAGCAGCACTTCACCACTCCTGATCATCTGGGGGGGGGATTTTTTTTGTAAAGTCATAACCTGAAAAATTGCAGGTACATAAAAAGAGCTGTACACCCAACATGACTTGATTAGTGCTCTGATGCCTCACGAATGTACTCGTTCCCCTCAGGGATGTGTGAACCAGTCAATCATCATCAACTCTTTATGTCCGGTTTGTTCTACTTCTTAATTAGCGTTTCCAAAAATATAAAAGAGACCCACATAATAAGCACAATCTAAAGATAAAAAGCCACATCCTGAAGATTTTAAGATGTACAAGAAAGTTTAAAAGTGGGACTTAGAGACAATCAGGAAAATTATATTTGCTTTTGCAAATAGGAAGCAAGCTAATGTTTATATATAGATTAGGAATATACTACGTAATTCCTTGAAAAAGCAAGTCAAGTTTTTTAAAGACTGGACTACTTATAAAGGGAAGAGTTTAAAGACAGATAAAATTGCTAGTCTTCAGTAAAAGTGTCAGCTGCTTTTTGTGGTTTGTGCATTTGACAGTACAGTGCATAAAATCAGCACCACTTTTTCCTCTTCAGACAATTAGGGCAAGCAAACACTGTTTTCTGCGCAGCAGAAACGTATGGCCTTTCATCCTGCCTACATTAATAAACTGCACTGTTCACTTTTCCCCCGTTTTTCAGAAAAGAGAAGAAATACTTTAAATCAACTCATGCAAAATCTTACATCCACTCCAGCCTGGGAGTGGGTCAGCTGTCCTTCAAAGCCTCCCCAGTTAATCAACTGTGAACAGCACTAAAGTCAAAAATATGCTATGTAACACTCCATAAAACTAGAAGAATACCCTAACAGAAATCCACCCTGGCATATGCTGACATTTTAGCTTACATTCTCAAATGAAATGTACATTCACAGATAGATAACCCATTCTTGCTGCTTAGAGGTGTCTCGTCTCACTGTGTCCTGAGCAAACACATACAAAACCAGCCTGCGCTTCTCTTTCATCTTCATTCTTCACCACACCAGATTAAATCTTTTTTTTTCCTCCCCCTTAACAAACTAGCCAACAGTTCAGCTGCTTAATGGAGAAAATAAAGTTAAGCTGAGAATTAATTAATTTGACTGTCCAAGCTTTAGGACAAGATACTGAAGTTTCAGTTCAGCTGGCAGTATTTGGAAAGAGCCTGGAGGGCGAGAGGCAGGTGGCAACTCACTTGAGGTATTCAAGTTTTTCAGTGGTACAACAATAAACTTAAATTGCAGCTGCTGCCCAGAGCTGCAAGTACAATTAGAGTTGTATTTGAATACAACCTAAGGCATCCTACAGAATCAATCTGATCAGATTAAGTCTGACTACAGAAAAAAGAAAAGTTATCAGTAAAGGTAGTGGTAAGGTCGAAAGTCTCCAACGGATGGGAACAAAGCTTACAGTAACTACAGCATATTGCTGGTGGGAACTTCCTTGGGCTTCATTTCCTAACTGCAACTTACAATTTGAAGTTAAAATGTAACTATACTTTATTAGATTTGAAGTCAAAGGTATCACACAGGAGGAGGTTCACTGTTTGGGGTACATACCTATGAAAGCTTTATGAAAAGCTAAGAAGCAGAACATGAGAAAACTGCCTCTATCCCTAAGTTTTCATACCTAAAAAAAAATTTCAGACCTTCTCTAACATCCTGACTGGAAAACACAACTGAAAATCCAGCCAACCTCAAAACTGCACAAGTAACGCTGTATGTAACTTTTATTAGGTGAACTTTTTTTTAGACGGTGTTTAAAAGATAATTTTAATCTCAATTATTTTCAAGTTGATGTATTATATTCACAGACTAGCTGCTATAATGTCTCATACATGAGACTGAACTCAACTTCTTTTGAGCAGCAATTAGATGCTCCAACACAGCACACTTTTTGCCAGTGCTAAGTGTAGGAGGGGTGGTACAGAAGACCACTTCCAAAAACTTCAGAGAAGGTGACCAAAACTAATGTTGCAGAAAATAAAGGGTGTCAGCACCTGCGTGTAAGAAGATATGTACAACACACAGTTTTAACCAACTGCTAGAAGTAGTGTTTCCCAGGCTATAAAGCCTATGCAGGCCTCAATACACTATGCATTTCCTTTACAAAGGCAAACACTTACGGAATGGCTCCACAGCCACTCAAATAGGTGGCTGACCTGTACCTTCAGCGTTACACAGAGCTTGACAAGAGTAACTTGCTGTCAAAAGCACTCCTAACGTAACACACTATCTCTTGGGAGCTCTGGTCCTCCGTCAGCGTCCCTCTTATCCCCTCCCCAAAATAAGACTCCTAGAATGGTTTGGATTGGAAGGGACCTTAAAAATAGTCTTGTTCCAACTCCCCTGCCCTGGGCCAGGACAACTTCCACTAGACCAGGTCACTCAAAGCCCCATCCAATCTGGCCCTAAACACTTCCATGGATGGGGGATCCATAACTTCTCTAGGAAACCTGTTCCATTATTTCACCATCCTCACAGTGAAGAATTTCTTCCTTACAGCTAATCAAAATCTACTCTCAGTTTGAAATCATTACCCCTTGTGCTATCACAACATGCCCTTGTCAAAAATCCTTCTCCAGCTTTCTTGTAGGCCCCCTTTAGAGACTGAAAGGCTGCTATAAGGTCTTCCCAGAGCCTACTCCAGGCTGAACAGCCCCAACTCTCTCAGCCTGTCCTTACAGGAGAGGTGCTCCAGCCCTCTTTTTTAGTGGTACATCTTTGTGGCTCTCCTCTGGACCCTCTCCAACTGGTCCATGTCCTTCTTATGTTGGGGGCTCCAGAACTGGACACAGTACTCCAGGTGGGGTCTCAAAAGTGGAGTAGAGAGGGAGGATCACCTCCCTCGATCCCCTGGCCACACTTCTTTTGATGCAGCCCAGAATGCGGTTGGCTTTCTGTGCTGCAAGCACACGTTGCTGGCTCACAGTGAGCTTCTCATCAACCAACAGTCCCAAGTCCTCCTCCTCAGGGCTGTTTTCAGTCCATTCTCTGCCCAGCCTGTATTTCTGCTTGGGATTGCCCCAACCCGTGTGCAGGACCTTGCACTTGGCCTTGTTGGACTTGAGGTTTGCGCAGGCCCACCTCTCCAGCCTGCCAAGGTCCCTCTAAATGGCATTCCCTCTCTCCAGCATGGCAACTGCACCACACAGCTTGGTGTTGTCAGCAAACTTGCTGAGGTAATCAATCCCACTGTCCACATTGCCAAAGATGTTAAACAGTGTCAGTCCCAATACTGACACCTGAGGAACATCACTTGTCACTAGTCTCCACTTGGACATTGAGTTGTTGACTGCAACTCTTTCAGTGTGGCCATCTAGCCAATTCCTTATCCACCGAGTGGTCTGTCCATCAAATCCATGTCTTTCCAGTTTAGAGACAAGGATGTCATGTGGGAGAGTGTCAAATGCTTTGACACTTTCTTACACTCCACAATCCACACAACTGGTGAGGCTGGATGGCTGCCAATCAATTAACTATGAGGAAGCATGAAAGTTGTAAACGGGACAGAAGCAGGAGTCCCGCTTGGCAGGAAGGAGGGGAGGAGAACTTCACTAAACACAGATATCGCAACTAGAAGTTGCATTGGTCATAGGCAAGAAATTTAGGTAGGTTCAGCTTCCACATAACTGATGTGGAAATGAGAACGCTCATGAGGTAGATCAAGATCACCTAAGGAGAATCATGGGAAAAGAAGAAAAGGATGCACATCTTAGTCATACCAGAACTTTGGAATACAGCCAAACATCTGCACCTGAGAACTACATTCGTTATACTGGTTCAACACTTTCTCTTCATAAGAATTATAAATAGCTCTCCATTTACAAACTGACAAACTTCAATAGAAAAGACTCCCATACAATCTCCATTGTGGTTGAGAAGGATTTGCAAGATAAGCTTCAGAGAAGGGCTTGGTGCCAAATGTCTAATAACTTGACCATGACAACTCAAATTTTAAAATGCATTTTTGCCTGGCTTTACCTTTCCTTAGTTAGCAAGAAAAGACACTAAGAAAAGTACATTAATCACAAATCATGCCCATTGGGCCAGTGCCACAAAATCTGCTTGTTCTTTAAATTTTGATTGTAACTTTTTATGTTTTGGAATCTCAGTTCAGAGTATTAGAAATATGCCAAAACTCAAATTGTGGTTTTAGCAGGCCACAGTGGACCTTTCAAGGCTCTCAGATTAGCCTCTTAATAAAAAATTGCCTTGACTAGCACCACAGCCCAAGGAACCCACTGCCTTCAGAAACCAGAGTGATGCAAGACTTGCTCAGTTGCACCTTCCCTTGGTACTAAAGCCCTGTCTCCCACCCTTGCTATTTTCGGACTGTTGATTTAGAGGAGTGTTTCCTCAGCAGTAGTACAAATCAAATTATTTTATTTTGGGCCCCCAAAAAGTGACCTTAGTTATTTTCTATTATACAAACTATAAGTTGGGACTAGCTGTCTGAGAGAAAGTATTTCTGTGCTGTTTTTCAAGAAACTGCAAAACAAAACTGTCCAATCTGCAAGTGATCTGCAAAGGACCAAAAAATTACAACTGTCTTCTGTTAGCATCAGAGGTTGTAAGCAATCTATGTATGAAGACTACCTCAAACAGAGCTGTTTTGCACCAGGAAAACAGCTAAAACCAACTCCGTGTCAGTGCAAATTTCTAAATATTACACAAGTATTTCAAAGGGAAGTAATGCATAAGATTCCAGCTTGCTTCGTCTTATGTCACCTAGACATTTATTATCACTGTTCCTTCTTATTTCATAAGCACTGCGGGGGGGGTGGGGAGGAATGGAAGACCATAACCAACAGCACCAGTCATTTTCTTCCTCAGATGCACAGCTGCGTGCAACAATAAAACAAAACAGGGCATCTAGAGCGTCTGCATTAGCTCCTACTAAAAGCTCTCACAGCCATTGATCTGAACCGTACCTACATTAACAAAGTTTCACCAACAGGAAAAACAAGAACTTCCCTGAGTGTGCAGTGTAGGCAAGAAGCCTCAAATTCTGACCTCTACACCACGACTACTATAGCAACAGGGAAAATGCAAAAAATGCCAAATGGCTCTAGAAACTAAAGTCCTTTTTTTTTTTTTTAATAAAATAAATTGCAAACACAGGCTAAACTAAATATCAGCCTCTAAGCACGAAACTAAGTAATGAAATCTGAAGAACAGGAGCTTATACGACACCTCCATATTGCTTTTGGCAATTTCCTACTTTTGAAAGTATCTCAAACCAAAACCAAAAATTCTTTTTGATTCAACAAGCTTTTGGAGATCAACATCTAGCAAGGTTCAAGCACCTGGAACTACTGAATGAAAAATCAACAGCTTATGTAC
>WHYT01015589.1:148455-159444 GCA_009806455.1 Tetrax tetrax | reverse complement strand
CAAGGGGGCCTACAGGAAGGATGGGGGCAGGCTGTTCAGTAGGGCCTGTTGTGATAGGACAAGGGGTAATGGGTTTAAATTAGAAGGAGGGAGGTTTAGATTAGATATTAGAAAAAAATTTTTCACGATGAGAGTTGTAGAGCACTGGAACAGGTTGCCCAGAGAGGTGGTGGATGCCCCATCCCTGGAAACATTCAAGGCCAGGCTGGATGAGGCTCTGAGCAACCTGATCTAGTCAGGGCTGTCCCTGCTTCTTGCAGGGGGGTTGGACTAGATGCCCTTTGAAGGTCCCTTCCAACTCTAACCATTCTATGATTCTATGATTCTATGACCCAGTACAAGACTGAAAGAAAGGAAATTCTGAGGATATATGAGAAGCTGTCCAAGGGGCCAGTTTTTGTTGAAAGGGAAGAGAGAATTGATCATTTGTAGTATGTGGATTCTAATGGTTTTCTCAGGATTACACTCCTAAAATAATACTGTAATAGACATAAGAGATGCATATGTCAGCTTTTGGATGCATTTCAGGTTCCTGCCTAAAGTTGACCTAAAGGCAAAACTATCACTTGTATAATCTTTTATGAATATTTATAAAACCTTGGTCTTGCTAGCACTGCTTCCCCTTCTGGGGTAACACAAGCCAGTCATTCAGAACAGTTGCTTGATGGGATTGAGCATAACCTGGCATGACTCCCATACTTGGACTTTCAGAAAGCGTTTTTAGTTAATTCTGTGGTGGAGTCATTGGCAGCGTCCTATTTGCAGAAAAATAAAGTAGTTCCAAAAAGAAAAAAGCTGTGCATTAAGATGCATTTATATTCATACTGTAAGTATATGCAGAAACTTTCAATAGTACAATGTGCTTTATGAGTGGTGTCTAAGTGTCTGAAGGAGTAATGAAATGATCTGTTATTCTAGTTTTAAAAAGACTAGAGTTCTGTTCGTGCGCCTGACATAGTGTAGGCGTAAATAAAGTAGGTTTTCAGCATTGTTCTCTCAAATTAAGGAGGTGGTATAGATAAATTCATCTCTGTGCTCTGTCAGGAAGCTCACGCTTACTCTTTTATGCCTACTGTGTGTGAGGACTGTGACAAAGGCTGACAAAGGCCTAAGTCTTTCCAGCTATAATAATTCAACTTTTTTCTATGAGAAAGTAGAGAAAATACCTTACAGAATTAAGCAGACTAACCATTTTAAAAGTGAACAAAGTTCAAGTTTTGGGTCTCATATATGCCAATCATTCCAGTGAGTGTCTGGTGGGACTTCCACTGGCTGGCTCTAGTTCTACATCAACACATTAATCAGATGGGAAGCCAAGCCATGATATCAAAACATGCCACAAACAACAAATCATACCCGTTTCAGGCCAGCATTGTAACGGAAGCTATTCTGGCTCATGATGTACATGTGCTCCCCTGAGCACCCACTGCTCATTTGTCTGGACTAAGACATTTACAGGCACTTCAGTGCATGGGGAGCCAGAGTGCGGTTGCTCTCTCAGGGAGCAATTACAGATGTCTGATTATTGCAGTAGGTGGTGCCTGGGGATTGCAACCCAGTGAAAAAAAAAAAAAAAGTCTGTTTTCTATGGTGGACCAATGCCGTCTTTTGAATGGACCATCCCGACAGACACCTTTCAGAGCTGTGGCAAAAATAAACCTTTATGGCTTTGACATCTCTATGGAAACTGTAAGATCACTAAACAGAACGTTATAAATACAGGGTGCTATACATCACTTTATGTAGCTGAGACTGACAGGTTTTAGCAGAATAGACAATAAGAAATTTAGTTGAGCAAAATAGTGTTTGTGCAGTACATTTGCTTTGCAAGGGTAGGACTTCAGGGGCGGATTGAATATATGTCAATAGTTTAAGAAGTCTTGTTAGAGAGTTGGAAACATGAGATATAAACAAACCTCTGTATGCTGACAAAGCCAATAACAACTTGGTCAACAAATGGGTAATTACTGAGGTTATTGAGATGCAAACGTTTGGCTCATAAAATAGTGGATGAATTATTCATCATCAATTGGAAAATCATTAGTGGGAAATTCACAGCACTGTCTGTATCTTCTTAAATTTTCTTTCACTGCACTGTTCAATGGTGCCCAAATCTTGTCAGATGATGTTTAACAAAATATAAGTCTAACTGATAAATAAGGTTTCCAAATGCTAATACAGAAATATACTTAGCTTCTGTATGAAGTTACTTTGTAGCAAATATAGTGAAAGAAATATTTTGTCCTGGTAATGAAGACTAAATTTAAAGTAGTTTATCAAGGATATTTGGGACAAGCCTAGCTGCTCTTTTCACTTTTATGCAGTTTCTATTATAGATGAAAAAATGGTACCCTCTTAGATGTGATACTCTTTTTTAACTGTCCCAGAATGCTAGTCAATGATAATATTTATATTAGCCCTCTATTTTCTCTAACTTTAGTAACTATTGTGATTATACTTCTGTCTGGAAATAATTAAGAGGTGTTTTCCAGCAGTTGGTGAGTTAGAATATAGTTTAGGATGCTTTGGGATCTTCCTGGTGAAATTTAGTATGCACATTAAATAGATACTAAAAAAAAAATTAACAAGAGGTTAACACTTAATATAGATCTGCTGGCACTACTGGTATGCATCTCTGTATGCATGATCTATCAGCAACTTTGAATCCTTACAAGTTATCTTTGGAAATATAGTTGGTCTAGTGGAGAATGGAGATTTGAGGTATCTAGACAGCAACTTCTGTAAGGTACTGAGTCAGTCTAGGTAAAGACTGTGCCTGTGATTTTGCAGAGCAAAAGAGAAATTTTTATTAAATTTCTCTATGAGGAACAAACAAAATATTTGGTTTGGGTTTGCTTAATAATTTATGTGAAAGATAAAACATAGAAACATGGATCTCTCTTTCACAAGGAAAACCTTCAAGGAGCTCTAGCTGTGTGTTATTAAAAATGAGCTTCTCTGTGAAGCTGCAGAGACATATAGTGCTATTTAGTTAAAAAACATCAAGAGAAGAATCTTTTCTGATTCTCAGGTAACGGATGTTAGCAGCATAAAAAAGAAAATGAATTACAACAAACAGTGTTAATTGTATTTTATTAAAATAACAGGTGAATTTGAATAATGTACAATTTTTAACTACAAAGGTTATGAGGGTGCCATATACAGACTAACTTGTTCTCTCCACTATTGGCAGACTGCTTGTCAAAGAAGTTGCATATTATTAATTATTATATAATTAAAACAATACAGTACAGACCAGTAAATTAATACTTAATAGAGTATTAACAATTAAAAGGATCATGCTAGACACCTCTTTGTGTTTAAGATTCTGAGGTGAGATTGCCACAGTTGTTACACAAACATTAGATAACTGGAAATCTTTAATCATAGTTTGCTTTAAATTTTAAAATGTTTTCAGATTTGCCAGTCTACCAATTAAGAACTTCACAGCAAATCAATCTTTTTTTTCAGTGCAATGGGTCAGAGTGCCTGTCAGAGGCTTGAGTTCCTGTTATGTGTCCCCTAACTTTTCCTATCTCTGTTTTTCTACTCATCTTCATTGCTGCCCTTATACTATTCCTTGTCCTTGAAAGAATTTCCCATGTGCCTTTTTCCAGTTCTTTTACTCCTTTCTTTAAAAGCCTGCTTGTCCATATTCTATTATTTTATGAAATCAGTCACAACAAATGATTGGCACCACAGCCAAGTTTGGCACGGACAGAGATTTTTAAGCTAGCATCATGCCTCTCAGCTGCAACGCTCTTTAAAATAAATTTGGTAACAGCAGAAGGGTTTGCTGTCAGGGAGCTAGATCTAGCTGATAGGTTTTTTGAGGTTTTTTTTTTTTGTACAAGTTCATTGGTGGACATAATAGTTTTTAAAGCATGCTTATAACTTGTACTCCTGTGGAGCTACGAGGGTAATTATACATTAGACTTGATGAAGGGTAAAAGGAGGGGTAAAAGAAAGTGACAACATTTGAAAATCAGAGGGAGTTGCTGATGGCACTGCTCAAGATTAGTTCATTATTTCCAGCATGTGTACCAGACTACAGCATTGAGACTCAGGAAAGCCAGTGCCGCAGCTGTACCCAACAGAGGTTTTTTAAGCAGTTGTATGCACTTGTGGGACAGTTTCCCGAGATGGTTATATTAGGCCAATGTTCCTCATAACTTACAGGTGCAGGGCTAACGACACTCAGCAAGTGGTGAATAGTAGGTGCCATTGTACTCAGTGCTTGGGCAACGAGATAGTGTTACCAGTCTCACCAGCTTCTTACGACTGCGAGCACTATTGCAGAATCATGTGCTTGTCTGAATCCAAGCCAAACAAGGCTTCTAACAAAGAACTTGTCTAGATAAAATTTAAATATTTAGACAAAATATGCTAACATTTGTTTTAAGCAAACCACGCACGGAATTAGTTTTCAAACTGTTCTGATATTTCTTTGGTCACAGGATGCATCCTAGGAGCAACTTTGAGGCTCTGCTGGCTGTTTCACATTTGAGCTTTTTTCTAAATTCATTGAGCGAAGATGCTGGCCTGTATTATTGCTGTAAGTCAGCCTTCATACGGGTGTTAAGTGAAAGGCTTCTGGCAGTGTTTACTGCCTTCTAATTTCCACTGTTAACACCTTCCCACATTTTGTGTTATGGCACAGATTCTGTTTTAGTCATGAGGATTTTTAGCATTGCTAGGGTGTTACGAGTGCTGCTGGCTCCCTGGGGGCCAGTGCCCATCCCACTGTCCCCAATGCAGGAGCAGGGCAGCTGGAGAGTGGATGGGGGGCATCCAGAGCAGCCTCAGCCACCGTGGGAAGACAAGGCTGGGGTGAAGAGTCCGAACCCAGGCCAGGCACAGGTCTGGCTATGACACAGCTGGGGCTTGAAGGGAAAGAAATCCATTCTTTTATTTGTGCATACATATTCAGAAGTATATTTTGCATTTGCTGATTTGCTTATAGCATAAATCTGAGTCTGAAATCATATGATGCAGATATTTCCATAGGGGATTATTTTTACATGCTGTATAGGTATTATTTAATTGTATTTTCATGTTGGTTATAGTGTGGGTTATAAATTGTTGCAAATAGGAGCAATTTTGTTATTGCTGTATGTATTTCCACTTTTTAAATTTTTTTTTTTTATTTTTTTTTTTTTTAGAAAAAGGGAATTAATATTTTCACGAGTCTTGAGTGAGAAGAGAATATTTTTAACACTAAAAAAATAGAGCTTAGTGTTTGGGGATCTTTGCTTGGCATAATGCATAGCCATAGTGCATATGTAGTACGTCTCTTAGGAGGTACTCAGTTCACTCCCTGCAGCAGATCCATAGCAGTGCCTTGCAGGAATTGTAGCTGTCAGGCCCGATTTCATTTGTTTCGTCATTTAGAGATACCAGGATATTGCTCAGCCACGGGAAGGTCTGTGCCTCATGGGAAAGTGAACTAAAGAGCTAAATCCAAGTGGGAGTTGGGAAAGAATCACAGACAGACACTCTTTCCTTAGGAGAATGTAGGGTATATTCCAAAGGGAAACATTTAAATTTGAGATTGGTTGACATTTCTGGCTAAGACACATTTTGTTTAAATTTTCTTCATTTTCTTTATGTCAATTAAAATCTCAATTTCAACCTAGTTTTTATTGAAAAATGTTTGCTTTTATGTTTTTAACTAGTCTTAACAAAATTAATACTTTCTTTTAAATTGCTGAATTCCCCACATACTAATATGACTATAAGAATAATTTCAGAAAATAAATACCAAATTATGTGAATAAAATATTGTGAAAAAGCAGAAATACTGCAAAAAGAATAACCCTGACATAAGGGCTACTTTCAGTGCTGTTTTAAGAAAAAACCCTGAGTGTGGAAACCTCTGCACTTATCTGGAGAGCAACAGTGCATATCAGTTAGGATTCACAGTCACAGGTGTTTCTGAAGAAAGAGATCCAGCCTAGGCAAGAGCAAACAAACCTGCCTCTCTAGACGTACGATGTGTTAACCTCCAGGAGCTTCTTAGTTTAACATTAAACTGAGATCCCACTGCAGCAAAACAGGTACCATGTACTCGGACATCAAAATGAAACCGGTCTCTAGTTGTTGTAGTTATTTGGGGGCATAGGCCAGATGGAGTTCATCACCTCATCATTTTCTGAAAAAGAAGTCTTATCTGCATTATATACTGGAAAAATCTTGTAAAACAGTATTAATCCTGTGCTTTAATGTTGGCAAGGCTTATGGTTTTTAGGCTCTGATTTGTTTTCTTGCTATTTCCCTTTAAAAACAACATGGCCCTTCAGAGTGGGCTGACATCCATCACAACAACTCCTGTTGTCAATGTCATACCAGTTAAAATTTCAAATGGCTGAAATCCTAGTTCCCTAATAGAATAGTTATCACATGAATGAGCAGATGCTGACATGGGGAGCATCTGACACTTTATAAATGAATGGCATCCAAGCAAAACATCAGCAGGATTGGATATATTTAGGTAGTTAAACATCTGCAGAGGTGACTTGTTTGCAAATCATTAAGAATCAAAGCTTGTTAGTTGTCAAAGATCCTTGGCATACACATGACGACTCTGGGTCTAGACCTACTGGGGATTGTACGTTAGCATCAGAGATGTGCTCCCAAACACTTTTGGCAAGGTGAGCTCCCTGAAGTTTAGCATAACACAACAGATCTAGGCACAATTCCAGCATCAAAACACATGCTGTAGTAGTCTCGGCCTAGACGCCCCTAATTACCTGGAGGTAGTTTGAGTAAGTTCAAGTCTCCATGTTTATACCACCAAGTTCTTGTTAAAACAGAAGGAAAGTGGAAGTTCCTTCCCCCTCTGTGCAGGACACTGCAATAAGCCTTCCTGAAAAACAGAAATATTTGTTATAAAGCAAACATTATGTTATGGAAATAAAGACATGGAAAGTTTGTATGTAGGTTATGTTTCCTAATTAAATTATTCTGTCTCTCTCCCCAGACCAACACAATTATTTTTAAGCTGTTATAGACATCTGGAGACCTCTCACGCCTCTTCCTAAGTGAGCTGCAACAGACCCCACATCATATATTCTCATTGAGATTCAGGAAAATAATGGCTACAGGCAGAAACCAGATCTAAAGCTTTCAGACCAGTGCTTTGGCTCTGAGGTAAAACAGAAGGCATTAGAAATTTCTGTTTCTAATAACTACTGAGTAAAAGTTGAAGACAAACCAAACTCGAACTGGAATAATTAACCTGGGAAATTCTCAGTGGGAAGATGGTACACTGACTAATCTGTGAGCAAGCTTTATAAATGAAAGGCTTTAAAACTGCCTGAGGTTGACTATAAAGAATGAGGCATTTCTATTTTTCAAAAGAAACCAATTTGCTGAGGGCTGCTTCGTGGGGCTGAAGGGGTACTTCTTTTAGGTTGCACATCACAAATTAGAGTTGCCTTTCGAGAAATAGAAGGTATATTGATAGTAAACAGGTGGCTCCTGTTCCAAGGAGATTTGTTTGGTACCATTTTATGATTGAGCTGATGCTGTGACACATTAAGTGGAGCTTGTCACTCTCCCATCTGGGCTACACAACTGCTGGAGGCAGAACCCATTTAGGAAGTTGCACATTTCTTGCAGCTGTTCCTGAATGTTTCATAAATAACCAACTGAAACCACTGATTCATTTGGCTTTATTAAACCTATCTTAGGGGAATCATGTCATTGTTCATGGAGAAAATTGTACACGGTGCATGGCATTTAAGGAACTTGTTATCAAATTACAGCACTTTAAAGCCTTACTTAGTGCTAATGAGAAAATTGTAAAGTACAGATCAGGACTTCTTTCGGCCTGATTATAATTTATCTAAATGACGGCAGTTGATAAAGAGTCCTTCATGCTAAGTAAAATGCTTTCTGCCTGTGGAACCCAATGGTGTCGTGTTTTCATCCCCTTGTGGATGCAGTTTATCCTTGGGTCTTATCTGGAAGAAGCAGTTGTTGCAGAATGCTGTGTTCATTTCATACATCATTTAAACTGGTTTTGTTATTGATGAATTGCTTTTGTAATTCACAGATGAAAGTGAACATTATAAACAAGGCATTCCCTTATTAGCTTTTCAGTGCTTTGCCCAATGGGCAATTTAATGCGACATCAAATGTGATAGTAGCTGAATGACAAAAAGAGCCTTTCCCATGCTTGTTGGCTTCTAATAGCTTGATTTCATTTTTAATAGGCTGTTAATCTTCAGTTAGTGTTTTGCTCTGTATCAGACGTTTCACTGCAGTTAGCTCAGTTGTTTGTCTGTTTTAGGTTTGTGTTGTGTTCAGTTAACACTCCTTTTGGAAGGCATTTGGTGCACATAAGATGCCTGAGATTGACTTTGCGGTAGAAAATTTTGACTCCCCTTGACAAAACTTTTCTATCTTTTATGATGTGACAGGCTAATAAAACTATTCATGTGCTAAGTTATAATGATATCTAATATGTTGACAATAAAAGCTATTGCATTCAAAGCAAACATTATGCTGCATAGAAAAATAGAGACACTTTTGGGTGTAAAGGAGCTCTTAAAATGCTTTGCTTTCTAGCTTAGTGAAAAAACTAAATACAGTGTGCTGTCTGACCTGAGAGAGACACACTTATTTCAGGTGCAGTTACTGTCCAAGAAGCCTGTTATGTCCACAGTGTATAAAGAAAGTCTGTACAAACTGCTGAGAGCTTTATGAAATTTATGTAGATCTTTTTTTCTAGATGAGCTAGGAAACAAGGTCACTGATCGGATTGTATGAGATTAAAAGAGGGAAGAAATACTTTTTTGTACTGGTCTGGATTCTGATTTATTTTGGATATTGACTTGATATCTTTAGGTACTAGAATTAGTCTCCTCTGAGGACTCTTACTAGCCAGAGATATCTAAGAGTTTGAACAAGCTTCCATTCTGTGATGTGTCAGTATTTTCTTGCCTGGTGTTTACACAGTTAGACTTAAGGAGACAATTCTTATGCTGCCTCAGGTTTTTGTTGTGAAATGTGTGCAGAGGTCATCAGCCTTGTGGTCAGCTGAACTGGGAGGATCACAGGGGGTCAGATTTGTTTTACAGCACGGATCTGGGATATGAATATTTCATATTCATTCCTTATACTGCTTTGGACCCATCTAAAAGCATTAACTAAGGATGTAGATGTTTCTCCAATATATATCTGTATGGCTAATGTCTTCCATAATAATACAATTCCTAGCAGTATTTCTCTCTCAAATACTGTTAGAGCAACATCTGATGCTAGAGGACCGTAGGAGACTCCTAACTCCGCTGGAATGCACTCTCTCTTACTATTCTCTTATTTTAACCCAAATCAATTCAGCTTGATGCATGCAAGCTCTACTGTTTCTTTTTTTTTGGTGGAAACACTCCATTCAATGTATCCTGTATGATTTTTCCTTCCTAAGCAATACACCTTCATTCCAGCCCCATTGTGTTTTTCTTGTCTCTGCATAGTTAGTTTTCTGTTGTGTATCAGTCATATTTCCATTTTGTTATTCTCCTTGCATAATATAGAAAACTTCATTTTTCTCTCAAAAGTATGACACATTTCTGAACCAAATTAGTTACAATGCTTCTTTCAGCTCTCTTGCCTAGTGTTAGCATATTTTTTTATCCCTTATTGTTTACTTCTAACATTTCTTTACTCAGTGCTGAGCCTCTATTTACCTCAGGTTCTTCTTCTACTATATTTATAATAGGATTTGGAATTATCTGAATTGCTTGCACCTTTTTTCTTCTTTTCTTAGTATAATAAACTCTTATCTCATTTTATTCCTATCTTTCAGCGTGTCTCAACATGCAAGAACATGTTTTGATTTTTTCCTCTACATCTCATTAACTAGTGTTCTCTTCTAAAAGTATTCATACAGAAAACGAGATTTCCTTCTCTTCCTGTTGTGTGGTGGGACTATTCATAAGAGAAATCTACTTTGCTGGATATGAAGATTTTTTTACAGATTTACTTTGTAAAAAGGCTACATAAAAGTAGCTACTAATTTTCCTGATGAAATCTTAAGCCTTGTCTTCTCACACAGTTAATCTAATGAAAATAATACATCTTACAGAAAAATTGGAGCACATCATACTTCTCAATTTCTGTACAAGCAATCAGTTTGAACAGGTTATCATCAGTGCTAGAAATAGTAGTTATTTTTTCCTACTTCTTCATTCACAAGCCGGTACAATTTGATAGGTCCCAAAGTTTTGTGATGAATGGACAAAGTGAAATTATGAAAATGTAGGTATTTAGTCTTGGTTTGGCGTTGATTTAATTCCAGAAGCTGCATGTCAAACATCACATCATCAGAAAGATGTGACTTTACTTGAGGGCATTTTAGACTTCACTTTAAATCATGTATGGCATTTCAATGGGTCATAAAGAGTAATAGTTTTCCTTGTCAAAGCATCTTTCAGACAAATCTGAAAAAGATAGTGGATTTTGAAATGGGAAAATTCAGAGCTGATTTATAGATGCTTAAAAAAATGCTTATCACAGGCAAAATGAAATCTGCAGTACAGAGAAATATATATTCTCTAGAATATATTAATCACTGGTAATTCCTGCTTTATAATTTCAGGAGATTTCCTCACAAAAGTGCAAATTAGGGCTCAGTAAATAAATAGTTTCTGTTTCAGGGCTTGGCTAAGAATGGTTCTTATGTGTGCTCTGACCAAACGTGTTAAGAATTATTATTAGAGTTTTTGCATGAAGTTCCTCTAACATGATCTGTGCAAGGGACCAGAGTTGAGCAAACAAATTTCCATAACATTTTCTAAAATAGGAATTGAACCTGAGCATACTCACTTACAATTCTTCTCTCATTAGATAGTTTGTGGATAATTTACAGAATTATTTTTTCTGTAGTTGCACTTCACATGTGGTTATTTGTTTTCATGGATTTCTACCAGATTTGATCTTCATTCTGATGTTTAATTATTGTCCTAATAAATGTTCTCTTTCTCT
>WHYT01015589.1:133707-148190 GCA_009806455.1 Tetrax tetrax | reverse complement strand
CTGTACAGAAAAAAAAAGACAGCCTGCATGCCTGAGTGAGGTGGTGCTCTCACAGCCTTTTTTTTTTTTTTTGCATTTCACTAAGATCTGTACGTCCAAAACCTGTTGAACTGTTGTAAATTTGGCACCAAAAATGACATATGTAGTACTTCAGCCTTGCTGAAAGCCTTGCTCAGGCTGTATAGACACAAGGTATGTGTACCTCCAGCTGAGGGAAGAGGAGTGTAATGCACTGGCTATGTATTTGTGCCAGACTGCAAACGTCGTGTTGTTGATCAAGCCCATCCTGAGTTAGGGATTTACCTCACAATATATCCTTCATTTCAGACTGTGACCACTGCTGTTTTGCTGTCTTGTTTGTGAGGAAAAACACTGAGATTATATTTATATCTCCGGTCCATTTATGAGAGTTTGGGATTTGTTCAAATAGCCAGGCAGTAAATGTGAATTAGGATTTTCAATGTCTTTGTTCTGCTGCTGATTTCACTAGAATTGTTTCTGGTTTACACAGTTGAGAGTGCCATCAGCATCAGGATTTAGACCTTTATGAATCTGTTGTCCTAAAGATAATTTTTTACTTACTAAATGTGGTCAGGCTTTTTTAAGTAAAGTATGTTATCCAGGGGAAAAAAAAAAAAATCTTCAAAACTGTTTTATTTAAAAGTCCTGTGATTCCTTAACATTCTTACTTGACTAACAATTACATCCAATCCAAAGTTAGTTATCCAGGTCACTAGTTCTTTTGTTCTTAACAGTACTAGAAGGAAATATTTTGTACTCAAAAGTTCAGAAATTAAATGTAGATAGTAGTTTCAGACCAGCTTTCTCCTAGCCCTGGTGCCTAGCTGTCTAGCTGTCACTGTAGGCTTAAGTGTCAAGGTAGAAAGCACAATTTCATTTTTTTGTGCTGCAGCCTGTAGTATCGGAAAAAAAAATCAAGTCAGATTGCTTGCTGTGTAATCCTAAAGGAAAAGCTCTCTTAAGTTATAAGAGAGTTTCAGTAAAAGCAGAGTTTCTTATCAGTGGCTCAGCTATGGGCAAAATACGCAATCTTGCATTACAGACATCTCAGAAGCAGAATCAAAGTGGTTCAGCTGGTTTCCCTCAAGCTAAGTGGATGAATACTGTGAGCTAGATTCTGATCTCCATTGCACCAGTGTAGTTCTGGGTTACTTGTCAGTTTTTCATAAGAGTGATATTGGCTTGACTGCAATCAGATGGCGGTGTCCTGGGATAAATCCCCGGCTGCTCTATTTCAGGAGATCCCTTGTTACAGTGAGCCACACCACTGTACTCTGATGACTTTTTGTTGGTCCTAATTTTGCTCCTAGGCATCTTTCTAAAAATCCTGTTTCCTATTTGATTACACTTCTTTCTTTAGAAACCACGTGTTTGTTTAATATGCTTCAGGCTAGCAGCACTAGCTTTTACTTATTAATCAGCGTAGTCTACCTCTCATAAAAGCCTTGCACTTGCCCAAGGGTTGAGTAGCTCTTGTTGCGCAGTGACGCTTTCAGCAGCAGAAGAAAGGTTTTCCAGTATTCTAGTATTTACCATTCCTTCTTTCAAGATGTAGTTGTACCTCTGGGTCTGGAATTTACACAGCTTTTTTGGCTCTTGAATCCAAGAAATACGAACATTAGACTGCCTGCATAATATCCTGTCTTTTCATGTGAAGAGTTGTTTTGGAGGTATGATCTTTGGATCCTAAATCTTGGCATGTTTACTTTTCACGATAGATTTATAGCTATAGAGGTGGTGATATGACCTGCAAGTAGCTGTTTAATGTGAAATATTATATTTTTTTCCAGTCTCCACCAGTTTAGATCATTAAACCCTGGAGTTTTCAATCTGCAAGCTGAATTTAAAGGTTCTTAGATTGCAGAGTCTGAAACAAACTGTTGCCATTGTGCTTGAATATATCACTGGACTACCAATGCTCATTAAAGTAGTTTGAGCGATTAAAGTTCATAGAGAGCGTTGTCAGTCATTATGGATTAGTGAAGGATCCATAGCGTACAGAGATCATTGGCCTGTGGCTTCTTCTAATGTCTTTTTTAGTGAATTTTATACCTGTCATATTTTAAAGCAGTGTTTTATGGCACTTTTTTTTTTTGTAAGATCTCATAAATATGATTTAAGCAGTGCTAACTGTGATGTTCTTGATTTCCTTTCAGTCACAACCAAGGCTGTTTCTTCCCGTTGCTATATCCCAGATGGCTTTAACCTTCTTGATTATGCATCGTAATGTCTTCTACCCTGTTCTCCAAATGTCATTAATCACATCAAGAAATAAGATTGCATTTATACTAATGAATTAATTTCTAATAACCTGCAGTCTGGCTACAGATGATTCCAACCACGAAGTGAAGTTTTTACAGTTCTGGCTATTGGCTGTTCTTTCTGGTACCTGCTTCTTGCACGAGCTACTGTATTACCCACCATCTGGGGAATATTGACTCTTTCAACACTTTGACCCATATTTGGCACTCAGATATAGCTACTCACTGTTCATAGCTGACTGCATGAGGATCTGTTTGCAGCCTCACCTCTTGCAGGGATCAGACGTGCTCAGCCTTTCCACAAAGCTTGACTTGATGCACTGTATTTATCAGACACGTTTAAGTACAGAAAGTAGCACACTTGATGCTTTACATTCATGATCTGGGGTCCAACTGTTCAAATAATCAGGGTCCAAAGTTATTAGTCTGCAATATGCTTCAGATTTCATCTTCTAATTGATCATCCTGTGTCTGTCATTTTCAGTTAATTACTTTATCTGTGTGATAAGCATGTTCTCAAATTCTTGTCATTAGCAGTACCATGTGTTCACTTCCTGCTGTACAACTTTAGGCTATGTTTGGACATTTCTGGGTCTACGTATCTTCATTGTTCGATACCACAGCTGTCATCTGTAGATGTTTGTTAGTCCTTTTATAGATTACAGTCAGGTCATTAGTCTTGTACCTAGCTGCTGACCAGTCACACTAGTGAGTTACCCACCACTTCAGCTGTACAGCTAGAGCAGTTTGATTTTTTTCCGTTCCTTTTCTTTTCTTTCTTTCTTTCTTTCTTTTTTTTTTTTTTTTAAAGGCTTGAATGGCCTTGAACCAACCTTACTAAATGATTTCTTTGTTCTGCGCTTGCAGAAGTTATCCTGTTAGCTTCTAATGACCTGTGGGAGGTAAGACAGGAGAAGAAAAAGGGCTGTGTTTTACAGAGCAAGGTCTGTCCAGATGCAGATTTGTTTTAGCAATTGGCCTACTTGCCCCTGCAGACAGCCATGCTGGTGTCTTCTTCCAGTTTAATAAGTACTAAAACAAAAAAACAACCAACCAAACAAAAGAGCTAGGATATAACAAAATAATATTATAAGACAAAAAGAAACAGAGTGCTCAAAAAATCAAAAAGAAATTCCCAAGAGGGAAAGAGATTCTCCAGATCTTCCCAGAAGTGCTTTGAGAATACATTTTTCAATGATTAAAGGTTTCACATTAATAACAGAATGCAGTGCATGTGCCGCTTCATGAATACAAATAACTTTACATTCTACAATGCCTTAAACTGCGCTTGTCCTTCATGCATCTGCCTCGGCTTTGTGATTTTCTGTTTGTTCTACAGTGTTTGATGAGCTCTCCCTTAGACCAATGGCAGATGGGTACTTGCTTGAGCAAGGTTTAGGTTCATTAATCACCATGCAGCAGATGGAGAAAGCACTAAGCGTTTCCACCCATCTTCGGTAACATTAGTTAGATACTCACTTTATGCACTTCAGCAGTTGCTAAAATGCATGCAGTGGACTACAGTGCAGTGGGAAGACAAATGCAAGAGCAACTGAGTATGAGGAGACTCCGATGTGCTGAAGGAGTATGTTCGGTATTCACTGGCAAAGTCTTAATTCAGAACCTTAACTCGGAATGAGAAGGGTCACCAGGTGCCATTTGATCATAAGTGTGTGTCAGTTGTACTGCAGCTTTGAACTGCCCGTAAGTTGTAAGAGTGAATTCTGACCTAATTATCTGTTTCTTCCATAAAATCCTATTAATTAGACCTTTGAAGAATAAATTTTGTCCTTAGGAATTTTGTGTTGAAAAATGTCTTGTTACATTTTTATTCGAAGATCCTATCCAATAATGAGACAATAGTTATACCTTATAATCAGCTTTAACTATACTGTATTTCATGCTATGAATTCCTAGAACATCTGGAGTAGCACTGGACTTTTGGGACTCTTTGGCATGTTCTTTTGATGTGTAGGTTAGTCATGAAACATTTTCATGGGACTTTAGATTGGCTGATCTGAATTGGACACAGTGAAAATTTCATCTGTATGAAGGTTTCATGAAAGCTCAGTAAAAACTTGCCAATATGGGCCAGTTTGTTTACTGAAGAGGAGGTTCTGATGTACAAACACTAAAATACTCATCTGAAAGTATTTCTTGATCTGCTTCTAAGGAACATTAAAAAGAAGAAAAAAAATCCATGCAACAGAGCAATCTGTTTTGGTCTGAGTGTTCTTTTCTAATTCTGGAACCTAATCAGTCAATGCAATGATTGTCTCAGCCTAAACAAAGTTATTGAATCCTCATGTACAGTTTATGCAAATATGATGTTTCTTAAAATATGCTAGCAGTATATTCATTTGAAGAACATCAGTTTTATGCCAGGAACTAAACTGAGAGGAATTTCATGTTAAAATATCTGACAGAAGGCTTTTTGCAGCTGAATTTGACATGATTATGTGGTTCTGTGGTTGCATAATCATGTTTCTACTATATAAGAAACATATATATTTCCCATATATGTAAAAGTCTTAACTGTGGAATTGATTGCAGCTTAAATTACATTTCCTACTGCATTTCAGAAGGCCACAAGTTTAAGTACATTATTCTGCCATGGGCTTGATTTAAGCTAGTGCAATACCTTTTTCAATTTTCATTATGCTCTTTGCCATGAAAAAAAAGATTTGTCAGGAGAACAGATTCATGTCATGTTATGTCAGTTTGTGTCCCTACTACAAATTGTGATAGGAATGAATGACCAGATTTTAACTACCCAATATGTTATGTGCAGTGTGCCAGCTTGGTATGCCATTTAAACTTCTATCATGGCTTTTTATTGGGCAGATATTTTACTGTTACCTGCCTATTAGTTACAGCTTGAATGAGGATTAATGGAGTGGTTATCAAATCAAAAGGAAGCACATTGAAAAGGTTGTGCCATAGAACACAAAATTTTAATTCAGGGAATAGGAATGTATTATCTTTTAACATAAGGAGTGGGACCAGGAAATGGCATGATCAATCCATTTCTCAAAATTAAGCTTGTTTAAAAATGGTGCTGAATGACAATTCAGAGAAGGGATGAGTAGATGATGACAGACTCCCTCCAAAACTCTTAGATACTTCTAATTACCTGTGATTGACTGAGATGCACAAATTACTATGCGATTAATATTCAGAATTAACATGGTATAATCAAGGGGGTAGCCAAAGTGAGAAAGAGTGGCTGAGCAAAATGCAGAGATGACTGCAGCCCACCTACTGGCAGGAGACAAAAACGGGGCTTCAGATCTGTTTCTCTGGAATATATGTACATTTTGTGTTAGTATTTCATGTCTGCCCAGATAAGTATTTAACCCTCGGCTGATGCCTTCTGTCAATTTAACAAATGCCTGAACTGTTGATGGTTGTAAAATGGTTGAGCTTCAACTTATTAAAAACTTATTTAAAAGTTGTATGTACATAAACATTTGTCTAAGCTGCTTCTCCTGCCTACTTACTATTCTGCAAAGGATTAGACTCCTGCAAAGCTCTTTTCTGCCTCTTTCCTATCGTAGCTGAAACTGCTAGGATGTGCTGCCTGCCTCCCTGATTCCATAGTACCTGAGATATGTAGATGGGGTTTTTGCAACTGAGCTTTGACAGAAGAGCTCTTTAGTCTCATATAGAATCACAGAGCATGCTATAGGATATAATTTCTGCCACCTTACACATTGCTCTTGAAATTGATCGTTCCTGGCTGGCACAGTTCTTGCTCCCACAGCCTCACCCAAGAAGCCATCTGTGATAAGGTACAAGTAAATGGAGAACTAGGAGCTCACTTGCAGCTCTAACCGCAAAACCATCTGCTTCTCAGGAAGTAGTCAACATCTTTTAGGATTTTTTAGGTGTGTATGTCCAACTACTGCCAAGTCAGATAGAGAAAAAGTTAATGAAACAGAATTATGATAGTTTTTTAATTTCTTAGACTTTTTATGAAAGTCTGATGTTTCCATTCAAGACCAAGTTGGACGGGGCTCTGAGCAGCCTGACCTAGCTGAAGATGTCCCTGCTCCTTGCAGGGCGAATGGACTAAATGACCTTTAAAGGTCCCTTCCAACTCTAACCATTCTATGACTGTATGGTTGTATGGTTCTATGATTCTATATTTAAGTTCAAATGAAAGGAAATGGTCACATTAATATGCAATGAGTAGCAGTTGCAGGACTTAAGGTAATTATTATAATCCAAATGGAAATATTGCATATGGCCATTAGTAATTAACATGTGAGACAAAACAAAAGATGTGCAATTATTTGGCCTGCAAATGTATTTTTGGATTATCCTTGTTATCCAATATTGTTGAGACATTATGAAACCATGTAAGTCAGTCAGAGAATCCTGATATGTTAAGCATAGGCAGATATGTAATGGAAAAATGAATCATGGCATGATTCTCTGAAAAATTTAAATGTAGATAATTAGAAAACTATGTTGTTTCCACCATTTTAAAATTACACTGTAGATGTAATATGAAGTATTGCTGCAAAAATGCATAGTGAATATTTAATAATTAGGTAAAATATAGGAGTCTACTAAATTTACTGAAGATATACACATCTAGTTACATGCTTTGCCCAGCTGTGACACTCTAAAAAGAAACCGCTTCTGTGTACATTTTAAAAACTGGCTTGTAATATTTGAACTCAGAGAGTTGCCTTAACCTGTAAAAAATAGAAAAAAAACTAAGATGTGATAACACCTAAGCTGCACTCCTCCTTTCAGTGGAAGAGATCTGGAATCTTCTTCCCTGCCTGCCTGGGCAGTGGAAGAAGTCTCACATTAGTTTGGGAAATGGACTTCAAGATCATTCCTGTTACTGGTATAAGTGCTGTGTAATGTGAATACTTTCTCAATTATTATTTTCACAGCTACTCTTTCAGTTTTCCTTTCTAACCAAAGAAATATTTCAGGACTTGTCTTTTAGACATTGTGATTCCTGTTCTAGGAAGTTAATCTTACTTTTCCTAACTGAATTGTTAAATGTTTTGCAAAGTGGAAAGGCCGTACCAGGGGTAACACCATGTAGATATTAATTGTGTTTAAGATTTGTAGGTATTTTCTTTTAATGAAAGATCTGTTAGGGCTGCTAATGTCAGCACATCCAGCCGTGGCAGGCCTGTGTATTTCTGGAAATGAAACAGTCTGAAGTATCTATTTTTGAGAAGTAATGTGGAACCAGCAGAGGTAGCAACAACAGTGTATATTGGAAAGGAAGCAGTGGGGATTTTGACCCAAATTCAATGATAGTCTCCATTGCAATACATATCTGTGAGATGGATGTAAAACAGTCCTTTCAGTTTATACCTATCACACTCAAATTTATAAATATTGAGGAAAAAAGTGCACACCTACTTTAGCTGCTCTTATTCATCAACAAAGAGTCTTCAAAACTGAACATCAGAATAAAGTATACCAAGACAATCTTCCTGTTGATGGCTAAAGGCATGTGTGATAGATCATAACCATACCCTATGGGCTAGATAAATCCCTTCATTTAAAAAATGGATTTGCAACAGGGGTGAATTTTGGTCTGTGCTTTTTGCTCTGTGCATGCTGTTTAGGTCAATTCTATCTAAAAGTATGATTTCTAGCGTGAAGATGAATGCAGTCTTAAAACTTCTCATAATGAGATACGAGCCAGTAAGCAGGTGCAGATGAGTAGACGATGAATCCAAAAGTAATTAAGCTACCAGTGTACCTGGACTGGAATGGATTCACCTGCAGTCTTGTCAGCCAGCCTCACACTGGACTTGGATACTGTGCCTTTTCCTCCCTTATCCCCTCAAACTCCAGACTTCTAATGAACATGATGTAGGCCCCTAATGGACTTATCTCCCATGTCTTAACAAATCCCTAAAGATGTATGTTATATGCAGTTGCAGGATTTACACTCTTTCCCCCCGGTTAATATGTAGTTCATCATCATAAACTGCTTGGTTTTATCCTTTATGTTAAAAAAAAGCCATGTTGATCATAAATATAGATCAAGATCTACTCACTATAGAAAAATATTTGCTGTGGGAAACTGTAGAATTCTGTTTGATTTTAGAGTAGTAAATCAAGAGCAACTTTTAATCTAGGATAATCCTGGTGTGCTTGAAGTAGGAGGCTGCCTTCTGGCTCCTTTGGCAACAACCAGCTTTCAGATCCTGGGACAGGATCTTTTTGAACTGCTATATTGAAGTCTTCTGCGTGCCAAAGTTGAAGATGATGTGTCTCAACATATTGTAGACCTTATCCATTAGTTCCAGACGTGGGGAAGGCAGAGAAGAGAAATACCTCAGAATTTTTGCCGAAGTTGTTTGCCAGTTCTTAGGATGTTCTGTCTTATTCATTAATATTCTTGTTTAACTGGGTCCATCTTGTTTTGAATATGTGCTTTTATGTTTATATTTTTCCTCACTTTATATCCTTTCAGTTTTCATTGATTTTAGTGGAAGTTAAATATGCATAGTGAAAAGAAAATTACAACTGCAATTTGGAAGCACCAAAAACCAAGCAAGCTGTTAGCAGCCTTTTCAGCACCAAGTTTGCCTTCACATTAATACACTGGCTACAAGAAGAGATCCCATTTCAAGTGAGTCACACCGTCAAACAATTAAATCACAGCAGAACGTATTAAAGCCTCTTCATAATGATGGGAAAACTGCTATCAGTTCATCTAGCAGCTTTGCTAGTACAAAAAGAGCAAGTAAAGTAATATTTCGGTCTATCTCATTTCACATTAGCAATCAAGTCCAGAGTGTTCAAACAGAAGGTCCGATATACCTTTACAATAAAGTTGAATAGTAGGGGGTTTTTTTGACTGTTGACAAAAGAGAAAATATTATGACTGTTTCAAGATTAAAGAGAAAATCTCTCTAAAGATGTACTCGATTTGAAGGAAATGACACTGACTCATAGTGATACTTTGAAAGAATAATGACCTTGTAATTTGATTTTCAGTGTGCTAAGTTCAAAGAAAGAAGAAGCTAGAAAAAAACCAAACTTGCTAGAAATGGAATTTAAACCATTTTTGGCTTTTAAAGATTCTTGTTAGAAACTTTTCTGTCAGTCATAGTAAGTTTTGATTAAATATTTGTCTTCTACAATATCTGCAAAATTTGTAGACCTTTTGTAAAAATTTTCTGGAAAGATTGTGCAAATTATATTGAACGCAGCATGCAGAGGTGTATCTGTGAAGTATCCCTTCTGTATCACCTTGAGGAGGGACAACTCTGTCTGGATCTGCAGGAAGTCAGAGTACAGCTTTCTAATTTTGTTGCCTGATCCATAAAGCCCTGGTGCAAGCAGAGAACCTTGAAACGCAAGGCAGTATGGAGCCTAAGCAACTGATGCTACTACATATCACACTTTTTTCCCCACTCGTAACATGTTTTTAATTCCACCAACTCATTCTTCTGAGGAGAGAGAGAGAGACTTTTGAAATAGAAAATAAGCAGGGAAATTTGCTGAGAGTTCTGTCCTGCTACACGTGGGAAGAGAAGGAGTTGATCAAGTAAAATAAAGTAATGTTGTATGCCAATTCCCTGTGCTAACTCTGGGCTCTATTCCCTCTTCAAACAAGTTTGCACATATTGCATTGTGCATAAAATGTATTGTGAAACAAAACTGAGCCTGGGTTAAGCTGTTGGCTCAAAATAGCATAAATACATAAAAATGTCAAAGCCCTGGAATATTTGATTTATGTATTACACCTCAGGCAAATACCAGCTAGATATATAGTTTTCAAATTTTTGTCTTTCTCTGCAGGGAATATTATTTTAGTTGCTAAGGAACTACTAACTGAGAATATAAGGCACTGAAGAAGATTTAGCTATTTCTTAGAATATAAGGCACTGAAGAAGATTTAGCTATTTCTTACTAGCTCATAAAAGCAATCATGTTATTTTGATCATTGTGCTGCAATGGGATTCTTGAAAAGTAGTTAATTTTATTTAAGCAATTACATTGCCAGTTCCATGGAACCTATATATATTTCTGCAAGCAGAAGGTAGAAATCAGAAATAAGGATCACAACTTTTTATATTTGCAGAAGCCTTGAAATGAATGAAGTTTTACATTTACAGAAATAGTGTTACAATACTGTAAAAAAAAAAAAGTTGAACTTACTCATTAAGTCCTCACTCCAATGAATAGCCCAAGTACATTTGCCATGTTTCTCCATGAACACAGCTGTGTCTCTCACAGACTGGGCTGTGAGAGACCCCACTGGGGCTGGCATATTTTTCTATAATATGCCAACTGGGGCTCAAATATGATTAGATGGAAAATAAATATTTTTCTGACACTGTATATATAAATCCCAGGCCTTCTTGTCCTAGGATCATGGCTTGAAATATAATCCAGAAAATGTCATTTAAAAATGTAGGGATATAGTTTTTGACTCTGCATGCTTCTGCGTAGCTTTCTGGAGGCAGAGGGAGCGATACTAACAGAAGTAGGATTTCTGCTTGCCTTATCTTTATTCCTCAACAGATATTGTTGGCCACTTGCAGACACACTGCCACTATTGTGCCAGGTATGCCATTCCCTACATTCTTATGTGAGATGATGCTGAAAAGCCAAAAGTTTAAATGATTTTCCATAATTTTCTACCAAAACCATCAACTATAGTTAAATGGCTTGTGACATTAGTAAGAGTGAGGACAGGGAAAATGTCATACCCTTGAATGGAGAAGGGAAGGAGTAGAAATACTTAGATAATTTGCATGACAAATCTGTTAGGACAGATCCTAAGTGACAAATAAATAAACTGACAGATAAATAGAAAATAATTGGTTTGAATTTCAGCAAGGAGGATTCAGGTTAGATATTGGAATAAAACTCTCAACATTTAGAAGAATAAACCAATGGATTAGAGCCCCTGGTGACAACAAGGGATCTCCATGCCCTGAAGACTTTTAGAAAAGGTTAGATAAACATCTGCCATCTATCAGCACTGACACAGGTACAGTTGATTGTGCATTAGAGCAAGAAGCTGTGTGGATCAATCAGCCTGTAGTTAGCAAAATATGAAAAGTTAGTAGGTGAAATGTCTTCAGCGTAAAAGTAAAACCCATACAAACCCATCCTGTTACACACAAGTAACCTTAAAAAAAAATCCAAATATGAATAGCAGTCAAATGTTTTGCTTAATTTTTATTTTTCTGTAAATGAAAAAATACATTATACAGGATGATCCATGGGTTTATTTTTTTTTCTCCAAAATATTTCATTATGTGAAAGCATAATTAGGTGTATCTCAGTAATCTCAGAAGTCCTTTACAAGCATATGGTTGTGTAACCTATGCCTCCGGTGTCCGTATAGTTAATGGAGACATATGGTCAAACCCAGCAAGGGATGTAGCCTACCCCCTCACCCTTCTGTAAGAGACTGTCATTCTTTGGCTATAAAATGAGACAGAAGTAATGATATTCTGAGCTTTGACACCCAGATACGTCTAAGGTTTGCACACAGATGACCCGTGAAGTATGCTATGGGTTGGTCTACAGTTTCTTTGGTGGACAGCTGGAGGGGTCTGTGACTTGGATACACTAAATAGCTTGAACAGGATAATTATTTTCAAAAGGGAGAATAATGTGGGGGCATTACTATTTACATTGTATTGTAAGCATTTTGTTATTAATTTAAAGCACACATAAATTGCGTAGACATCTGATGAAATGGAAGGATAACTTAGTCAAGGTAATTAAGTAAGTACACCCACTGAAAAGGTATATTCCCAGCACAGCAATGCGCAGAGGCTTTGCCTGCCAAGTGAAAAGAAAAAGCTAACTGGCAACATTGAGAACACACAGGTAGAGCTTGCTGCTAGAAAGTTGAAAATGTGAATTTTCAATAAAATATTAATGTGAAAAGAGTTTCTTTTACTAACCAATTCCAGGCTTGTATGTGAGAGACACAACAAAAATTCCTGTAGTGAATGTGAAGAAAAGCTCCTAGAAAAGAAGGAAATGAATTGTTCTTTTCCTTATATGCTTGCAACTATACTTTATTTCAACCAATCTATATGCATTATTACCTGATTCAGTTCATTAACTGATAGGGATAATAGACATAGGCTTTATAAAGGGCATTTCTGAGTACATGATTTTGCTAACTGGAAGTTTATACCACTTTTTAGCTCAGTGCTGGAGTTACTAGTATGTTGTTCTCACCATAGTTAGTTTAATTCACTGTCCCTCATAGAAAAGAAAAAATCAGGATTTGTGGAGCATGTGAAGTTTCTGGAAAGAGAGTTTTGCAAAGCCTTTCAGAAAGTTTTGCAGTTTGGCAGTGTGGTCCTCAAAACTCCTGTCCCACCTTTCATCTGAATAAGAAACTGGTCCCAGGCTCCACACTCTTCTGCGCCTGTCTGGGCTCCCTTGGGCCAGCGAGGTGGTGCAGAGGCATGTGGCACAGGCTGCACTAATCCATGATCCATTACATTCCTTTGCTTGGAAAATTTTCCTGTAAGCCAGATCCAGCTTTTTTTTTTTTTTTTTTTTTTTTTTTTTTTTTTTTTTTTCTGATTATATTAATGGGCAATAAATAAAACGAGATTTTAATTGAATTACTGACTTTGTATGAAAAATAAACAGATAAATAATCCCATCACATCTATAAATAAAGATTTATTTTTGTTCCCATTTGATTGATCTGCAATTCTATTTTACTTATGATTCTATTTCACTTATGATCACTTTTGACAAGGGCATGTAGTGATAGGACAAGGGATAATGGCTTTAAACTGAAAGGGCAGGTTTAGATTAGACATAAGGAAGAAATTCTTTACTGTGAGGGTGGTGAAGCACTGGAACAGGTTGCCCAGAGAGGTGGTAGATGCCCCATCCCTAGAAATGTTCAAGGCCAGGTTGGATGGGGCTTTGAACACCACCACCTGGTCTAGTGGAAGGCGTCCCTGCCCAGGGCAGTGGGGTTGGAACCAGGTAATCTTTAAGGTCCCTACCAACCCAAATCATTTTATGATTCTATGATTTGGATACACATTTTCCTTGATTATTCATTTTCATTCTTCATTATTTCTCTGGTGGATGGAAGTATTGCTTAAAAAAATTTACTCCCATATTTTGTTTGCTGTCCTGGACTATCCCCATCTTTGTCAATACCATCTTTAGTATTTGGTATATTTGGCCAGTGCTGTTGCATGTCTACTTTTACAGTACCACTTGCTAGGTGAATATGACTGACAATAAAAGTATATTTGTATAATGTTTGGTCCCAGCTAGATAGATGGCCAAAAGATCAAAACCAGTGTAATTTCAGCAGAATTGTCATGTCTCACACTGCCGAGGCTTGTGCCCCAAGACATAAATACCTCTGGGTTGAAATGCACAGGATCACCGGAACTTCCAAGTGCTGTACAGAAAAAAAAAGACAGCCTGCATGCCTGAGTGAGGTGGTGCTCTCACAGCCTTTTTTTTTTTTTTTTTTTTTTTTTTTTTTTTTTTTTTTTTTTCCACCAGATTATTCAAAAAAGCAGATTGTGGGAAAACTGACAGCTTGCCAGTGATGTTTTTATTATAGATTCAGATCTCTTAAGCTGCATTTGGGACTATTAAGTTAAATTTTCATATTTAGCTCAAAGACTAAATCAGCAGGCATTCTGGAATATAAAGTGAGTAATATACTCCGTAACAAAAATAAATGCTTTCACAGTGATTTACATGTTTACAGCAATAACAGTGGCTAATGTGCAGTAAAGTCAAATTTCAATAAAAATGAGTTAATTAAGTCCTATTTTAATGCTAAGAAAAAGAAATAAACACCATGCATGGCTGATATAAATATTAATTGCCTGCAAGATGACATATAAAAGCATAAATTCTCTGTTATGATAATGAAGCAAAATCTAAAATAACAGACTACTGTTCACCACTGTGTATGGCATTGTCTATACAGTGTCAGTGTGTGGGAGGAAGCAGCAGATCTTGTAAATAAGGTCTTATTAACTGGGAAAAAAAACCCATTTTTACTTCACAATTCCAAAATGCATCACAGCACTGAAAATGGCTTTTGTAATCTACCCTGTGCGTGTGTGTGTGCATGTGTGGAGTGAAAGAAAACAGTTTCTCAGTGTCTGTACTGGACCACAAACTTCTGGTCAGGTTTTTTTTTTGATAATGAGATAAAATGGATCTCAAAAAAAAAAAAAA
>WHYT01015589.1:111370-133687 GCA_009806455.1 Tetrax tetrax | reverse complement strand
TTCTTTGTTCCTTTCTATCAGACAAATCTTTCTGTGACATAACCTCAAGTGAGGGACACATACTGTGCATTTGTCTTCTTCTTGCAATTTCATTAATCTTTCTTTTTATTTTGAATTTGAAAATCAATATTTTTTGGATGCTTTTGACAACACTGTGCTACTGGAAGACAAGAACTTTGCAAAATCAGCTTCAGAGTGTCACTGCTTATCTTTATCTGACACAAGTTGACGTTGGTCTTTGGAAAATCATAACATTTCTTTGGACTTGGACTGATGCAGTGGTCTGCTTGCATGCCTAATACCACAGGATGAAGGACTGAATGTAAAGCACATGCTGACTCTCTCTGTAAGACATTGGGAAAGGCTTTTTCTTATGTTGCTCTACACACTTGGGTGAATACTCTTGATCAGCTTCTCAGCTGATGTAACTTGAAACAGTTCTCTTGACATCAACTGAATTAGTGGGGCTTTACCAGCTCATAGCTGCACAGAATTTTGTTCCTAAAATATTTACCAAATTATTGCACCAGCTTTGAAATTCCAGATGTGATAGGAATGCCATACATCAAATGTAATAGAGCGTCTTACTTTCAGAACACTTCTATTGACTTCAGGGGGTCTACTTGAATAGTGAAATATTACTGTGCATGAATAAGATAATAATGATTCAACTCTTAAGCCACTAAGACAAAAACAAAAATGCATGACTGCGAAGAAAAAAATCATGTAAATTCTTGGTAATTAAGATTCCTTGACTGATTGACTTCTGCTGAATACCACTGGTGGATTCCCATGTGCAAATGAAAATATCAGGTAGGTGATTAAACAGACTTTGTGATGCTGTAACTACACAAAACAAACCATGCTGCTGCAACTAGATTCCTTAGAGGGTGATTCTGATCCTATTGAAGGTATTAACTGTGCCTTTGATATACTCATTTCTTCTGCAAGCATGTCCAAATGATTGTTGTGCAATGCAGCCTCTCTATAGTATAATTTTAATTACTTGTCTGCTCAGTGAATACAAATTATAGAATCTTAAACTGATCTTAAAACCAGACTTATTTTAAGGTTTATTTACATATTTATAGTTAAGAATGTATTTCTATTTATCAATTAATCTTAAAAAATAATTGCACTATTTCTAAAATCTGATAGAAGGAAAAAAATCTACTAGAGTCTTTTAAAATAGAAATTTGGTTTTTGTAATCAACTACCTTCAGATAGTTCTTTCCTAATGAGACAATTTAATTCATAGACATTATCAGCCTTATTTTTTAAAAATACTCTCTAGCTCCTTGTTTTTAAGATCATTCTGCCTATGACTTTTGTTGCTGCGCTTGGGGTCCAGGTAGAAGTTGCTTAGGCTTTTTGATAATCTAGGGATTAATGAAATAGAACTTTGCTGCTTTTGAGTTCTCTGCCAGAAAGCACCCCTTTTTCTGCATACTTCATTAGACTATGGCTTTTGCAGATTTACAAAGCTGTATGTGTGACTTTCATCAGCAGAACACACACACACAAATTCTGTAACATTGAGAAGACTGGAGTGATTAAATATATTGACTAATTACAGGGTAAGAGAAGTACATCTAGATGGCTCCCACATCAGACATCTGAATGACAAACAAATACATGGTGACAGCAGTAGGAATAGAAAGTGGAGTGTGGGTGAGAAAAATCTAGAGGTAAAGGATTAAATTTCAATTCACCAGTCTGTCAGAGCATGTCTCCTGCAATTTTTGTCGTTTTTTTTTTTTTTCTCTTCCTTAATTCTAAATACAGACAGCCATGTGAAAAAGATAAAGAAACAGAGAGTCACATTCATCTAATACTAAAATTTGTTAAGATAAGGAAAAAAGTATTTTCTCTAAAGCCACTCTGTTTCAATCCTTGATTAGTTGTACAGCTTTTACTTAGCACCTTTTCCAACCAAGCCTGGTCCCTGGAGGCAGATGGAAAGCAGCAGCACACACATGCTAGCAAGTTTAACGAGTTTGCCAAAAAGCTTGTTGAAAATAACTAAACTTTCAAGTTGAAGGCACTAGTGCTGGTGTGATTTTGCAGCTTAGGCTCACAGCTAGCCTCGACTCTTTGCACATTTGAAGGCTACTAATGAGACAGAGAAGGTTTCTGTGAAAAGTAAACACAGTGCAGATATACTGTCTAGCTGACCTATGGTCAAAGACTTCTTTGAAAATCAATGTGTGGTTTTCTTTCTTCCTTTCAATTTCTTTCTTTTCTGATAGCAGCAAAAGCAAGGGTTTCAGATGTGCAAATATTTGAGTTTTGTGTGTTCTTAAATTAATCAAAAAGACCTTCTCTGATACCAACCAGATATGCTTAAAAATGAAATAGTAATAATAAAAATTCATCTTGTGGTCTGTTTCAAATCTTAAATGAAAACATACTGCTCTGAGTAAATAATAAGCAAGATATTATCTTGGAGTTCATGGAACAGAGAAATACTGGAGAATGACAACCTCAGTTACTTCAGTTACAGAATATTAAAAATTCAGAAGGAGGCACAGGAGCAAGTTAAATGGAAATTGTTGTGCCAGTGGTGGGTTGCAGTCCATTGTACTTTCAGAAATCCCTTTTTGAATGCTAAGCTGCAATGTGTTGCTATTGCTTACTGCAGTTGACAGAGTTACACACCAATTACCTGTCAAAGGTATTTTGAAAGCAAACACATAGCTTCTTGATTTTTGGTTTTGCTACTCCAATAAGCCAGAAAAAGGGAAGTAAATAAAGGGGAGGGGATGTCTGAACCAAAGTGCATTTTTTTCCCAAGTGAAGAAAAATGATAATTACTATTTTTCATATTGAACAGAAAGTTTAACTTTGCTTGCTTGAAGCATTTAATCTCCAGCATTTGTACAGAAAGCCAAATGGTTAGAGCATTGTTTGAGTATCCCCCCCTAGCCCTCAGAGGAGACACTGGGAGTGTGTGTTGAGTACCCTGGCACGGTGCCCCCCGCCCCCTGCAGCTGGGGTAACAGCAGAATCCTGCTTCTCCTTCTCTTCACTAGTTTGAGAATTTGACCATGGAGAAAAAAATCTGAGCCAAGACTTCCAATGCAGTTAACAGAAAGTCATTATTTTTGTTATTTAAGTCAACTGAAGCCACATTTTTGACTACGTTGGCATTCACCAAAAATGTTGGTTCTGGCTCTAACTTCAGCGCAGCTGTCAGAACTATCAGAAACATTTCCCTGTAGAGCCAAAGGATCATTCACTTGCCCGTTGCTGTGATGTCCATTTATAATGACAGCAGAAATCAGCCAAGGACAGGCTGGGTGTTTAGGCACCACCAGCATGTTCCCATGGACACTTCAGTGGAACAAAGACAGAGAAGGACAACAATGTTCCACAATGCCTGGGGATGACAGTCATCTCCACTGGCTTGTGCTGGAGAGTGGGCAAAGGACTGGGTTTATTCCAGCCTCTGCACTGTTGACCAGCTTCTTGTAAGAGGGGAAAGAAACTCAATGGTGGCCCCATCTACTCCGCTTCTATCCAGGCTGGTCAAATAGGGGCAGAGCAATATTGGTTCTCTCCTTCCCTCCAAATCTGCACCTGGAAAAGGACTAATCAGAATCTGAAGGTAAGTTACTGGGCCAGGAGGAAAACCAAATAGAATATTGACATTAGGATGCTAAGGTTGAATTTTGTATAATATTTTCCTGTGTATGTAATTAATATGCCTCCTGGGGAAGTGCAGCTGGGAGTTTCTACAAGGAAAACTCTCTTTGAGACACATGCAGTTGAGATATGCTAATCTAATTCAAAATTTAGGACTGAAATACAGATAAGTTGATAATTATAGCTGTATAAATAACACAGCTGTAATTTGGTGTGAATATCCTAACTGGCAGGTGAGATGCAGAGTACTGCCAGTTTTTAATTTCCAGGTAGAATCAGCTACAGCTATGATTCCTACTGGGAAAATGTGTGTGTTGCTGAATACGTTTCCTTAATGAACTCAGTAGTAATCCAATTTGTAAGCTAAATCCTCTTTATTGAGGTTTGTGAAGTTTGGGATCCTGCTATATGAAAGGAAACAATGGAGAGTTTGGAAACCTTTGTCTGTTTACCATATCACAGTTAGTTTGGTGGTTTTTGCTTTTTTTTTAGACAGATGACGTCATAAAAGCCCTGATTCTGTCACCAGATCAATCTAGCTAATTGTCCTTGGTCAAACAGCCCTGGGAGTGCTCAGTACTCATGACTAACCTGCTCAGCACAGCGCAAAGTTACTGATAAACGATAGCACTTTGATGCAAGAGACTTGTTTTCAGAGTTTTGGCAATATGTTTTGATAAAAGGCATTTTTTAAAAGATCTTTAATCAAAATGGTAGGTAAATAGGTAGTACCATGTGCAAATCAGGTGCCTCTTCTCACATGTATGGGAGTGCCACATCTAGTTAGACAAGTTTTGGAAATCCTAATAACTGTCTGTATCTTTAGTTGTGTATCTGATTTTGCATATATGGCCCAAAAATTAGAGAAAAAATCCCATCAAACATAAATACTGGAGAACAATTTTTCTATCAGAAGTCCCTTGAAATAAGTTCTGCCCTTAGCAGACTGTACGGATTTGCATCACACTGCCCTCTAAGGAAAGTCTGCAATGTATAGTGGCTATTATCTAGCTCAGAAAAGGCCAATCATCCTGATTCTCTGAGGTACACACTAAAATATTCTTGAAGCTGGGAGGTCTAAGGCATTATCTTCTGATAAGTTGAGGAGAAAGGAGTTCTGGGAATGGTGCATAAGCAGGGAATGACAGTGTGACCTCAGCGGCCTGATCTCCATTTTGGGATAGTGGTGAGCTGGGTGTGAACTAGTTTCTACAGCACTGAGACTGTAGTCAGAACTGTCTTGCATCTTGCCATTTGTAATAGCCTTGGACCACTTACCTAAGGACCATTACATGTCCCTTGCTGGTTGCATAATGTACTTTTCTCACAGGAGCTACACCTGAACTGCCTTAGTCTGGCTCCATTTCTTTAAAGCTCGGTTTCCCCTTGGACTACACTATATGCTCCAGGAACCCAAAGAACTTGTTGCACCTTCCATTCCTCTTTCTGTTGTTTTACCAGCCCTTTTTGCTCATATTAGCATTATTTTCCCTTCAAACTGGAAAGGGAATCTTTAAATAATTTTCTGCCTCTTTTGGAGGTTAATCAGATTTATATGATTCAGCCTAAATAAAATATGAGGGCTCAAATTTAATTCCTAGTATTCATTTATGTTGAGAGAGAAATGTTATGATGAGAATATTTGTTATTTAGCTAGCTAGTAATGATGTTTCTTTGCTGAGTTACTTACAAAATTTTGTAGAAATATTATTAAAAGATTTGTCAAAACAGAGCAAAGTGGGATGGTTAAGGGTAATGAATGACATTCTTCCTGATGGAAGGCAAAAATCTTTTCTTCCTTAAAAGACCAAAGAATCTGTAACTGTCTGAAGGGAGTGGAGGAAATGGAAGACTATCCTAATTCCCTAAAATACCAGTCAGGTGGCAATGGAGTTCAACTGTTCTATGTGTGGTGGAGTTTAAAGCCAGCATGCAGTTGCAAATTTGGTTAAATCTCAGCTTGCTCTAAAACTTTGTATTTTCTGTCTCATTCTTAATTTTTTTTTCCAGCAAATTTTCAAATTAGTGAAGAACTATGGCACATGAGACTATATTGTTTCCGTGACCCATTCAGTGCTCCTTGTTGCACAAATCATGGCTGTTGAGATAAACCTTGATCCTGTCTCATTCTTTCTACTGATTTTCATACTTCATAAATGCATCCAAATTCCTGAGTTTTAAAGACACTGCACATTGTACCCTTAGAGCCAAATCAGGCAAGACAGGAAGCACAAAAGTAAGGTGTAAAGTACGAAGACTCTGAAGAAAACAAGAATGAAAAGAAATTAAGTTAAGTAAGTTGTGCATATATATATGTAGACATACACACGCATGTGTTATCTATAGGTATGTATTAGAAAACAAGAGCCCAGACCACAGCAGGGAACAGAACACCAACACAAATGGCACACATAGGAACAAAGTGTCAGTGCCCCATAAAAAAGAAATACCTCCTGGAAACTGGAAGGGAAATTATGGATCTTCAGAGTAAAGGAAATTGTACCGGATTTCCTAAAACATGGTATTTTGTCTTTACTACAGGAAAAGCAGTACTTTTTGACCTTGAAGTCTGCTTCTGAAGTGATGATATAACAATGTCATTGTGAAGGGCCCTCTTCATTCACTCCTAATGACTTCGTTATCAAATTTGTGCAGTTTACAAGCCAGAGGATGATTTTTGTTGCTGCTTGTGCTCACAACTGCTCTTGGGATCTAGGAATCAAGCTGCTTTTTGTGCCATTTACATTACCAGCAGTAATAAAGAACGTGCAATTTGACACATCAGAACTCATTCCACTCTGGGAGCTCTTTGCAGTACTAACTGAGGCAAAAATCTTGTTTTTATCAGTAAGCTGATAGGACTCTGAGGCTTGGAGGGTACTGATATACAAGAAGGTGATACTTAAAAACGTGCTGGTTTTACTGTATTTACATTACTTTTATTTTCCTTCTGTTTATAATTTCCTGTTGGCTTATTTAAGATGATTGCCTGCCTTGGAAAGGAAAAATGGATATAATTCTAACCAATAATCCTGCAACCTCTGAATACAGAAAGCTTTATAATAGAAGTTTTTACTGTGTGTTGGCTAGTTTGCACCAGCAGTTTCCCTGCTACTTCAAATCTGTTGTGTTTTCATGCATGAACCTGTGTCCTGGATTCAGGACTTGTACCTGTGTTTTGGTTTCTGAAAGAGAACTTGAGAGGCAGTATCATTTAAAAGAAAGATTCTGTAAACACACATACAAATGGATTTATTCAAATATATGTGTATGGGTTACCTTTGAGAGTAAAGTCACTCAGTTGTACATGGAAACTGCTTCTGACATAAGACCCCTGATGTGTCCTTGTCTGAGTATATGTTCTATTCCTAATGAATTTAAAGGTATATAGGAGACATATGGTTGGGAGTGCACATAACAGATTGGCTCCAGGGAGCAAGGAGAGACCCAGCCTGGCCAACAGAGATCCCTCACCGATCTCAGTATCCACCTAGGTTTTAAAAGATCTTCAGGGAGACTGAACCTCTCTGTTTTCTGACAGAATGGAAGGGCAAACGACTTCCACTGCAAGAGTGTAGCAGAATTACTGCAAGAAATATTATGACTGCAGCATTGCTGGGCAATATTACTATGTAAGATAATGTTTTTTCCTTTAAACATCTTTGCAGGCTTTAGATGAGATCTCATATGAAACAGCTCACCAAAACCAGCAGCCCATAATTCCATACATCGTCTTTATGATTCATATGTTCCAGCAATGTGCCCAGCTCCTGGGGCAGCTGTAGTCTTTCAGCAATGGTAAGCTTTGCTCTCTCCTTGCATCCAGACTATGTGATGCCTGCAACAAAATGCCATCCGAATGTCTGCAGAGACACCTGCTTAAAAACAGATTTTGCAAACCAGGCTAATGACTTCAGCAATTGAGAACAAAATTGTTCCTAGCTTTCCTCTAAGTTGTCTGATAAACAGAAGTAGGTAAAATGCTTTTCAAATTACTCAGGGCATCCAAATGAATACATTAAGTAATAACATCCTCATATGCCACATGCATTTATTGGAAGAACTTTGTCTGATTGTTTTGATAATTTTTTCATTTCATGATATAGAAATTGATATTAAGAAGTAAATATTTGTGTTGCTTGCATAGTTATTTCCTTCCTTGTAAATTTCAGATAGATAAAAATTCTTATATGTTCTTACTGGAAATTCTCTTTTGCTTGCTGTGAACTTTTTGTAAAGTCTAAATGTGATGGAAGACGTTAATCTATGCATTGTTTTTGTTTGCTGACCTTGCTTACAATGTGTTTTTTGCTTTGCAGTATACCAGGAAGGTAAAGGCAATTTTTTTTTTTTGCACTAAATGTTTTTTATATGTATATATTTATATGCAGTCTTTGTGAAATGTGTCCAGCAGTAATTTGTAAAATCTGCTGTCTACTGCTCAATACCTACTTTGAATGTCAAAATAACCACTAAACACTTCATTTTCTTATCTGAGTGAAGCTAACATCTGGTGTGTGTGTACGAGGAAAAATTCAGAACTTCAGATAAAATTTCTGTTCCGTCTTCCAGTATTAGAGCTTTTCTCCGTCACTGAAAGAAAATTCACTCCTTTGACAAAAAAAAAATGAACTTAACTGCAAGAGAGACTATTATTTCTATCTCAAGTGAGTACCTAAGAAATGTCATTCATTTTTTAAAGGTATAGTAAGATTTTTTTCTAAATTCTTCCTCTGGTATAATTGTGATACTGGAGGGATTCCTTCATTCAATTTCCGTTCATGTTTTCTGCCAACAAACACTTTTCCTATCATACATTTATATTAACTATTCTGCTGGCTGGTAAAGTTTGTGTTTGCTTTTACATATTGGGAGGTGATGGCCTAAAACTATGCCTTGGTATAATGGATTCCCTACATTAGAGTCAAACACCAGAGGCAGTTTTAGCGTCTGAACCATAAATACCTTATTCTTCTGAATACTTGAGGAGCAGAGTTAGAAAAGATAATGTGATGCATCTATAACACCTGTCATTTTGAGGGATGCATAAGTGCTTTATAAACTGCAGTACAGGTTTAGAGTTTGCTTTACCCTCTACTAAATGCAGTTTTCTCAGGGCAGGGATGGGGAGACAGAAAAGATATGTTTAAAAACACACAACATTGGTAGACAGTATTTTAGGAATTAATTAAGGTCTCCCCAAATGCACACAATAAAATATGGGTGATGCGATGGCTCAAATCAATATGAACAAGACCACCTTTCAACCAGCTTTTTCTGGCTGATTGTGCCTTTTGCTGTTCCATTTTTACTTCACAAATGCCTCAAAAGGACTGAGGACTAAGAAAACAATGCAAATTACTGGAATCAGATATAAAAGACCTGCTTAATATTTTGGGCCTGTCTGAGCATGGCAAAGCTTTGGACTATCCTGAGTTAATCACAGTTGTACATATCCCAGGAAGGCTCAAAGAAGGCCGCTGCAAAACATTCCCTGTGGTGCACACATATGCACTTGGATGATGCTGTAGAGGCTTCAGCCTGCTCATCTGTGCTGCTCATCACCCTGCCATCAGTACACAAAAGCTGACATGCTTTTGTGCCATGGGTTCTTATACATCTGTTGGAGCTGACCTAAGCCATTAGCCCAAACTGTGACCTTGAGTGTACTTGTCTTTGTAACTTCTCTTAGCCACTGCTGTTTACTTGTTCAGTTTATGATAACTGGGTAGAAAATTACTCCATTGTACTGCTGAAGAGTGGATCGGTTTCAAATTACTCTGAAAGGCAGCCAACCGAACAGCTAACACCACGGGGCCACATTTTTAAATGGCCTTCAGTCTGGCTTTCAAGTTTGTGTTCCCAGGTTTGCACTCTCAATCAATTGTAGAGGAAAATAATTTCAGGCCCAATTAGATGTGAAACTCCATCTACCAGGTTTAGAGAAAACTGAATTAATTTATGATTGAAAGGACAATGGGAAAATGAGACAGCACTTGAACTTCCCCTAGTGGAATTGCTTTGACTGTTCTTTTGTTCTACTTAGATTGTATTGTCTTTTTAAGTTGCAATAGTGTTGCATGATGCCCGTGGCAGCACTCATCACTGCCTCTTTAAGGATGGGAAGCATCAATATAATACGTGATAATAGGGCAAAATCTGTCAGAGGTTGAGCATCTTTTCCCCTTTATCTGAGTCTGTGATAATATCCTGGATTAAAAACCAGGTGTCAGTGTCTTCAGGTAAACTGCCATTTACTTGAGCCAAGATTTCAACTCCAGACAGTGTAGGTGGGGGCAGATGTGGGGCATGCCACATGAAATTTAATATAAATTGTCATGACAACTGTTAGAATCTTGCTTTGCGCTCCAGGATGCTCCAGGAGTCGGACGAGAGAACAACAACGTGCCAACGAGATTTGGTCCAGAGTGCAGCAAGTTTAGTTACTGTGCAAATATTGCAGAATCTTGTGATGCCCTGAGAACAGCAAAATTAATTTACTTGCCCTCTTCTGTGCATTTCAAGATCTTGCAACCTCTCCCACTAGAAGAAGATGAAAAGGCTGAGCACATAAGGAATTGAGAACAGCATGATTTTCAATACAGTCTGTCACCTAAAATCATTTCCCCCTGGGGATCAATAAAGTCCTAATTAAGGTCACTCTAAGGACTGATATTCTTGGCAAATGATCTTTTACAAAGACATCTTTCTTAATAAACTTTTTCATGGGTCTGTTTTGTCATGATTACCAGTACTGAGTTTTTCAGTTTCAGCTATGAAAACAACTATGGAAAACTCATGCTTTCTGATAGAATCGGTTTACCAATAAAACCAGTATACCATACAAGTGATCAGGCTGAACCTCTTATATAGCAAAAAATCTGTGGGGAGTGCTTTGTGTACCTTTTCTCTTTTCTTACATTGACAGACCATTGCCTATAGTGAGTAAATATATGAGGAAGCAGTATTTGCTCAACATCAGGAAAAGGAAGCTGAAGTCTGAAATTTTGCTGCTCCCCAGAAAATCATGTGAAAGTCATCCAGAAGAGCTTTCACTGCATTGTACAAGAGCTGATAAATTCTCTTTGGAACAGTTTGGATTCAAGTCAAGTTCTCTTGATGGCTACTGTGAGATGAAGGACATGTCTCTGAAAACTTGAAGGTAGAAATCACATGCTTGGCATTGTATTTCTACCCCTCCTCCAGGGAAAGGAGGAAATGTACTTTGCATAGCACAGATATCTGGCCTTGGGATGGATGGTAGCCTTTTTAAACTGCAACATTTCAAAATAACCTGACCCTAGTACAGGATGCTGCTGTACCCTACCCTATCCTTCTAAAGAAACTGAAGCCAGAGGCTGCCCTCAGGCAAGCTGACTATTATTTTCTTAAAATACACCAGAATCTTTAATAATGTGTGACATAAGATATTCTAATTTGTGAGAAATGTTCTTCAGTTTGGTTTTCTTCTTCTGTAACCGACAGTTTGTTATGACTTAAAACAAACTAGCAAGCAAATAAAAGCATCCCCTTTGTTAGAGAAGCTTTTTATTCATTGCAGGAAATGTATCATCAACTTACTGTAAAACAAGGAAAAGAGACGTAGAGAGGTTTACAATTGACAACTGAGTCTTTATGCTGACGGTCCATAAAAGTGTGAGCTCCATTTGATGCATCTTTAAGTACATAATGAGACGTGTTTCTGTCCCCTGGTGTTCTGTGAGGAAGATCTTTCAGTCTCTCACAGCCATAATCTTAAAAAATTCAAGTAGAATGATCTTCCTTCATGGAGGTGTGATGTCTTTTGCACAACACAATGATTGCCCTCACATTCTCAGTGTCCCAGTCTTAATTACAGCCTCAGGGAACACTTGCAAATAGTCTATAAACACATGGCAGGACTCTGCATCCTGAGTTTGGCAGGAGCTTTTTTGGCAGAGTCAGCCAGCGGCCTTACATTGGTCACTTCAGTCCCCAGCTGCTATCTGACAGATGTGCTGGAGGGAACGGCATCAGGCTGTTAGTGCCATTGAATCTTCTGGTCTCCTTGGTAGGCTTTCAGCCACCAGATGTGTGATGGAACTCACAATCTTTTTAAATCAGAGGAGCCTAATAAATAATGATGAAGTTCCTCCAGTCTCTGATTAGTTTACTGTATAGGGGGAAGTAGAAAGCAAGCAATTTTTGTAGGGACATTTAAGGTATGAAAGAGCAGTTCAAAGCAGGCTAACATAAACACTAAGTAGATAAAAAGTTTGAGTTTCTTGGAACTCTCATGAGAAGGAAAAGAAATATCCTTTCCTTTGAATAGAGCTATTTTAGGTTGATTTCGGTCAGTCCTGCACCACAGCTGTAAAGGATTCCAGGTTCCCATCTCCAAGATGCAGTTACAGTATGGCTTAAGAGTCACACAGCATGCAGGACTGAGCTATGTCCCTGTATCCGGGACACATTATGGGAATACAGTTAACCCTGATTTCTGAGACAAGTTTGAAACAATCCTGTAATTGCATCTGGGGACAGGCAGGTTGGACTTGAGTTCCCTGACCCAATTATAGTTGTAACTCTGACAAAGCTTAGCTCTCAAAACAGGTTAAAAAGCTAAAGGAACAGATTCATGTTACGTGCTGAGCATGAAAGTTTCTTTGAAGCAGATTCACAGTGCTCTAACGCAAAGTTCAATAGGCACTGAGCCAGTCCTTTTGCTGTATCCCGTGTGAACTTTACATTGCTTTGCTTATTAGTGACATGCAGAATGCTTGATGTATTTTTCATCATTCAGTCAGTCTTGTGGTATGATGTAAATCACACAGTCCCTTTCCTTAGTGGAGGGGCTGCTTTTTCCAACTTTGAGAACACCAGCTGCAAAATACTTTACGTTTACCAGCGGAGGCTACACTTGCTTTTGTAATAACTAAGTTCTGTTTTTCCTGTTTACTTATATATCTGTTACCCATTGCGTTTAAATGAGGAATTAGCTTGCTTGACTCAAAGCCAAATCTTTTTAAGCTGTGCCTTGCTAAATGAGAGTATCTAAGACTAAAAGGTGGAATTGATCTGCCAGTAAAAGTCTCAGTTACCCCTGTCATAAGAAAACAGTTGGCATCTGCTTCAGGGACATTTCTGTAAGTAGGCACATGTAATATTTTGCAGTTCAGGGGAGCAGGTGTTGGATTTTCAACTTACTGGGCTCAAATGCTTCCTGAAAAGCCTTTTGTTTCCTTTTGTCTTGATCATATGAGAAGTCTGATTAGCCTTAGAATGGCACCTTAGGTTTCCTTAGGTAGAATTTGGGCACCACTGACGTTAATCAGAGTTTTGCCATTGTCTTCAGTGTAACAATTATACATCTGCTGCTGAATAGCTGCCTCATATTTTCATGCAGGGCTGCATGGAGATTTTAAGCTCACTAGAGTGAAAAGCTTTCAGTTGTACAGACCAGCTTGACAATTTGTTAAAAATGTTAAGTTCTTCAATAATATGTACTCTTGTAATTGTTACATATGGTGGAAAGAAGTGAAAAGTGGGAGGACTGGAGACAATAAGGACAAGTACTGGGGAGGTACTCCTCAATGAAAAAGCTATTACCTGCACTAAAGGTCTCCTAGAAAAATGCTTAATTCCAGGTACTTTCTTTGATCCCTCACATTGCTAGTGAAACATGAGGCTAAATGGCCAAAGTAAAAAGGCAAACATGGTAAGAGCACATTGAGGCATGCTTGGAATGAAAACTTGTGATACTGCAGTCTTAAATATGCCTGTAGCTCATCTAACTTATGGACTGTATTCAAATTGATATAGCTAACTCATGTATCAATTACAATGAAAATTTGGGCTTTAGGGGCCTGCCAAAAATTCTTGATACATGGCCATTCATCTGTTGTTTGGGCCAATGCATAGTGACTGATACTGAAGCTAAGTAGGTTAAAGACAGATATCATCTATATAACAGATTGCATTGTTGTGTAGAGATGGCTAAACCATCTTAAAATAAGTTAGCATGGGTAGTGGAAACAGCCTGGAATGATATGCAGAGATCAGGGTGGGCTAACTTAAAGGACTAGGAAGAAAAAGATATGTCAGCTGAGAAAACAGAAAGCAGTGAGGAAAAAATAATTAACTAGCACACGGCTGAAATCTTGCAGAGTGCAGAGTATGCTAACTTAAGGAACTAGGAAAAAAATACATGTCAGCTGGGAAAGTAGAAAGCAATGGGGAAACAAAAAGCGCACATGATTAAAAGCTTACAGAAAGAGAAAGAGTCAAAAGGAAAAAGAAAGAGAATGAAACAAAAAGAAGCAAAACATTGAAAGGAAGAATTGTATATACAAGAAACAAAAACTGGGAACTAAAAAAAACCCTGAAGCTACCAGAAAGGAGCTATAAGACTATTATTAAAATATAGGAAAGGAAATAGATAGCAGAAAGGGAGAAATGTAGAAAGTCCATGTAGAATAAAGAAACATAACAAGGAGAATTTCAGAACCTTGTGAAAAGCATTTTCTTGTGAGTGTGCTTTGCTGCAGGACCTCAGTTTTGTAACATTTTCAGCGTCTATTGCTGGAGGAGCCAAAGCTCAAGGGCAGGAAAACAGGAAAGCATTCCATTGAAATAAAATCTAAATCCAGACATGAGCCTGGTTTTCAACTTACAGCCCAACTCTAAATCCCTTTAAAGTTTGCTTGTCACTTAATTGCACTACAAAATCTTGGCAGTCTCCTCACATCACAATTCTAAGCTGTCAAAGTAAGTAAAAGTAAATATAAAACCCCTCTAATGTCTGTCAACTTTTAGAAACCATTTTCTAGCTGTAATTATGCTCTGAGCAATAAGTTCATTGTGTCGGGTCATAAGGCCCAACCTAGCAAATTAAGGTCCATCAAACTTTCTTGGGTCTTGCTTTATTAGGTGGCCTTTCTGAGATAATAAAACCCACTTTTATTTATTGTATCTGGAACTAGTCTTTGATCTCAAGTTTCACTTTTTTTTTTTTTTTCAGTTTGAACAGACATACAAAGAAAAAGATAATTAAAACTAGAAATGCTCTCAGTTCACTCTTAAGTGGAAGAAAAGCTCTCAATTGCATGCATAGGCAGAGGCAAACATTCTAACTGATGTATTTCCTATGGATGTCTGGGGTATATATAGCAACGTGTAGCACTACAGTAGTCTCGTATCATCTTCCTGGCAAGCTGCTGTAACCAATGGTCTCATGAAGAAATAATAAGGTCCCAGATATCTGCTATGATAGTACATGGGATATTGTGTCCTGTGTTACCTTGTGGATGTGGTGCATCCATCTGTAAAAATTACACAATAACTCAAAGTTTTCTTATCATTGCATTGAAATTTTGTAGCATAAACAATGCCTAGATATTTTACCATTGACTGAATGAGGGAGAGAGTATAGAAGTGGAGGATTAAATAAAAGAAAGTTTTCTACAGTTCTGATAAAAATGGCATTGAGATTCAGGCTAGTGATTATTATGCTACATAGCAATAAAAAATGTGGTTTCAAATGAAAGTATTTCATCAGTCATGACTGTAATTAGTGAACAACAGAGTGGGCTGATTCAGGTTTCACATACTTGCACTGCTGATTTTAATGACATTGCCTATGCTTTGTAGTGCTGCTTATGGGACTTGCACTAAGCCATGTACAAATACCTAACATTATTTAATATGCTAGTGCTACAAAATATTCAGTAGTCTTAAAATCATATATTAGCAGTTTTCTGAGGATGGAGATGCTGAGCAGAGGCACAGGCCTGATCTTTGTGGTAAGAGGAGACCTCAATTCAGTTGGATTTTTTTTTTTTCAAGCTGAGTTATTTCTAAAGGGCAGTTGTTTGAACTTGGAGAAATTCAATCCTGGAAATAAGATTAAAAAAATATATAAAAATAAATCTAAATCTTTATGTTTTCAAAGAAACAGTGGTTTTTTCCCTCTGTGCTTTTTCAAAGAAATAGTTACAGGTAGTTATATGGGTTGTGTGTTGCTATGGAAATGTTAGGAAGGGGTAAGCAAAGAAGGACAATTCTGTTTATAAAGAAAACAGAAAACAGGTGAAAGGAAGAAAATACAATTATCCATATTTTACAGCTGAGAAATTTCAGCACAACAAAGATAAAAAGCCCAACTATTGTGGAAATCTATCAATCCTCTTAGGTTCACCTGTCATTTTGGCATTGTTCTGCCTGCAGGGTATTTACAGAACACCTACAAATCATCACCCTCCTCCCATCCTCTACCTTTTTCCTGCTTCTGCATGTAGATGCACTCCTTCATCATATCTGTCAAAACTCTTTTTTTTTTTTTTTTTGTAAAAAGACCTCAGAGTCACCCCACCACCCTCACTTCTAAAGAATTATTGCAAGACCTAGCGAACAACAGGATAACTTGGTACAGGAAGACAAGAAGAGGCACTACCAGCCATGAGACATCGCTTTCTGGCCCACTGAATGTCACAGTGTTGACATGGGCCACGTATTCATAACATGTCACAGTAACTATGCAGCCTGGAAACTTTCAATCCTGACCATTTTTGTTGTTTCAGAATGGATGGTGAAGGAAATGGGTGGGTCATGTATCTGTGCTCAGCCTTGGCAGTAAGTTCTCTGTGTTCTGATTGTCAATGATGAGAGTTAGAAACGTGTCCCAGCCACTAGGAAGAGGTTAGAACTGAAAAAAAAAAGTGTGAATTTAAGTACAAAACCGATCTTAGTGACATGAATACAGCCTTCCCACTCTTTCTTAGGCCTGTCAGGGACTCCTGATCCTTGCATTCTGCAGCACAAGTCTGGATTCAAGCTAACGTTCAGGGTCAGTGGAAGCTGGCTCAGAGACATCAGCTACAAGAGAAGAGTGGAGGAAGTATGGGAGGAGGTGGCAAGCCTCATTACATGTGCAAGAAATCAACCACTTGGTTTGGTACTATGGTTCTTTGTTAGAGCAAGAAGCCTTCTCTGCGCTGGAATCTAGAATGGTCCCAGTAGGTAGACAAGAAAATTCTTACTCAAGAACAGCCATTTATGGAGTAGAAGAGGGCCCTATGTCCACGTTCCTTACAGTTGCTTTGCCAGACAGCCTATATTGAGACTGAGACAGAGGGCAAGATCTCCCTAAGGCCAGAGAACTCATACTGTGATCCAGGACCTAGTGACTATGACTGTGGTCATACCACCTATAACTGTGGCGTAACTTCCCCATGTCATAACTATGCCTGTACGTCCTCTGAACATTTGGTCTGTAGCTCCTGGTGTGGAAAAAGTTGGTGGAAAAATCCCACCTGACTGAGGATTCTGGAGTCAATCTACAAAATGGGCTAGTTCTCTCTTTGGTCACAGTGCTGGATGTCTAGAAATGTCCTGGAAGAAGGACCCATTGACTCCTCACTTAGAGATGACACTCACCTGCATCTCACTTCCATCACACTTCCACCACACTTCCACACTACAGCAAGACAGTCATTCAGCATCCAGATATTCTTTGATCTCAACTGTGCACTCCTCCCTTCCTTACATGTTGTGTATTTCTCTTGTAGCAAATCCTCCATTTTCTTGAACTTCACTCACTCTTGGTATGTCTTTCTTACTAGAGTGGTGTTCATCTGATCTCTTAGGAGAAGGAGGATGGAATGGCCATCTAGTGAGAGGGATTGGCTAGGAGAAGAGACCATATATCTTCTAAATAGCCCAGACTGAGTCATGCACTGAGCCTGGACTGAGACTGAAATAATACTTAGAGCCTTTTTCACCTAAAACCTGAGGCATGTGAGGCTTTTTACATATTCAGCAAAGAACACATCCCAAAAAAAGATGTCAGAGTGTTAATCTGTGAAGTGTAGGAACCTGGAGTTGGTAGAAGGTCTTAGCATTTCTTCCCAGGACTTGTTAGGTGGCATATGTCAGTAGTGCACTGGCTTGCTTCAGGGGCCTCTCTCATCTCTTACTACATTTATGGATAGACATCCACAACACAGGCACATTCCCTGTTCCCATCCTGTCCCAAATGAACTCAGAAATCCCTGTTACTTCCTTTGTAACTCCCAAAACTATCCATAGCCTTGCTCTCAGTCATGATCTAGAGTGTCATCTATAGCTTCTGCCAGCCATCCCTATCCTAACAGCCACTCCATGCTAATCTTGTCTGGAAAAATCCTACACTTGTTATGTCATGTCTTTCACTGTTTACTAATGTACCAGCAAAGACAAGCCCTTAAGGAATCAGCATTTTCATCTGGTGTTCAAGCCTTCTCTCTGCTTCAGAAATGTCAGATCTAATCTGGTATAACAGTGTAATTGTAATTCAGGTATGACCAAAACCAAGGACTTTAAGCTCAGCAGCGGAGGGATGTCAATGTCTTGGAAGTAGGAGAAACATCATGACAGGGCTTAGGCGCAATTGTGAGATGTCCAGAGGGTCAGAGTTTCGTGTGCTGAGCATGTGTGATGGGTCACCTGAGACATGTAACAAGCTTCAGACTTCTAAATGTAGATATCAAAATAATATAAATGCCAAATGATGGATGGGGTATATGAGCATGTGGGGAAGGAGTAAAAACGAGGCAAACAAAGCTTAGATGCCAGCACAACGTGAGATGCGTAACAGGGCTGAATCCCAGCTTGAATGAGTAAGTGATTTCCCAAAGTCAGTTGAAAAATCTATATTGCAGCCAAGAACTGCATTTGTCACCTGAATTACAATTCTTCATCTTCTACAGCTGCAGTCTAAGCCTACTTCAAAGTCTCCCTGTAGAATGTATGGCCTCTTAAGCAAGTTACTCTAGCTGATAACTTCTAATAAATGCTAGTCCAAGGTTATTTACTTAAAACAGCTGCTTACAGGATATATTTTTCTAGTGTTGTCTTTAAAAAAAAAAATTACTTCAACAATAGAACAAGCCTGTACAGTGAGGTGTAGCCTGTTCAAGTCTCTGACTCAGACAAGAAAAACTTTGCCTTGAAACTGGTGTAGCCTTGTTGTCTTGACGATCATTGAGCCTGAGTCTGTGCTGCTGTGGGGAGGCAGGATGAAGCAGCTCAGGCTTGCAGCTGGGCAGCTTCTGAGCCTGAGTTGGCTTGCTTCGGTGAAGTCCAGGCAGCATGACTGGCTACACCTGAGTAAATAGTCACACATCACTAAAAGAGAAACTGTAAGAGTTAGAAGGATAAATCCTGAAGGTAGGTTTGACTCTTAATTCAATTCCCAATCTGATTTCCTCAAAATTTATATTCTTAGTACCAAATACTCCATATTGCTGAAGTTGCTTATGAGGGCTGCAGTTTACACACCTTGCTCTAAGAACACATTGATGTAAAATTCAATGGGAAAATCTAAGGATGTTTTCAGTCTTTTTCTAAACTCCAGTGTCTGTTATGTCTTCTGGTTATCATAAGACAGAAAAGAAAAGGATGAAAAATAAAAATGATAAATAATGCCTTGAAAATACCTTTGAAGTCTTTTAGAAAGAAAAAAAAAATCAATATTTGATTACATTTCACAGAGAATACATATAGCAGGCTGTTCATTACTTCAGCTATGTACTGATTTTTCTAGTTTCTGGCAATCAAAGAATTTAACAAGAAATACTGTCTTGTGACATTTTTTCCTATTCAGATAGCTGATAATATATAGTGACAGGTCCAATATCACCAGTTTGCCAACATCACTAGGAACTGTATTATGGATCAACTGTTGGAACAACTAGTGCTGCAATCACTATAGCAGGTGAAAGAAGATGCAGAAATCTCAGAAGTGTGTCTATGTGCATGTATGTGTTTGCAGGCCAGTCAGTCAGAATGCAACTCACAGGCAGAAAATGGAGAGATGGCTCATCTCGCAGAAGTGTGATTTGATGCAGGAAGAAGCTATTCTAGCTATGATATTTACTTTAGCTTTTGGGTTGTTTTTTTTTGTTGTCGGGGTTTTTTTTTTTTTTAGCTTTTTGATCCTGGCAATTAAGGATCTTTGATGTGGGTTTGGAGTATCAGTAACTCTATTGGAGCCACTAGAATTATATCAGTGTGGAAAAGTGTATGTAAGAACTTAAATGCTTTGGTTGCAGAAATGGTACACATAGCTGTGCACTATGGCTAAACAAAGATGTGGCTTCTTTGGAGAAGCTTACCCAAGCTTAGCTCTGCCCTCAATTTGGTTGAGTTCAATTACACTTTGTGAGAAAGCAGAAAGACCAGACCTGTGGCTCCAGATTAAATCTTTCCAGTTCCCAAAGTCACAGGTACTTAGTTTATTCTTTGATATAAAGTGGTTAACTTGTACATACGATGATTAAAATGTCCTAAAATAGGACATTGGTGATTAAAAATGTCCTAAAAATACCCAAAATGAGTTAATAGATAATATACTCTAAAAGAGAGTTGAGGAAAAAAGCTGGCTAGAGTAGGAGTCTTTTCGCTAACTCTTGCTACCAAGGCCTGCTAAGGAAGATCCAGGCACTGGAATATCAGGAGGAGTTTTAGGGAGCTTTGCACAAGAAAGGTTGAGGATCAGATCTACTGTGCTCCTATTACAAGGAAAAGAAGTTAGGGGCAGGAGTGTACTTCAGCTTCAGAGCTGAGGATGGAGGATCAAAGACAGAAAATTAAGTAAAATTAAGAAACTGTATAATCATGACTGCTTCAAGGACAAAAAGATCCTCTTCATCCACCCCCTCATCTTTGTTATCATTAATCTGTGCCTTAAAAGCACAGACTGCTAGTTAAAGGAAGCATCTCTGTGAAAGCAGAGACAAGAAAGATGAGGAAAAAAAGACTCCTTTTTGGCCTTAGCACAGTTGGGAGAGCTTGAAAGATTAAATACATGTAGGTTCCTGAGACGTAACAGCGTGATATGGGACTATAGAGAGTATAGCAATATGATGCTGGAGTATTCTCAGCAGTGCTGTTATAGAGTATTTGCTGTGTTAATGTTACCCTATACTATAAATCGATGTATCTTTTGCTGTATTCTACTAGGTATTTTAGTTTATATTTGTGTTGTATACTTCCACTGTGCATTCCTATTGCATATTTTAATAAGATATATAATTCTGCCACAACAAAAGCACATGCAATAAGGCTTGACTGATTGATGCTGGGCATTGGGAATCAGCCTGAATTTGCCATTTGGCAGTAAATGAATATTGATACAAAAACTATTCATGTAACACAAAGCTTCTTACTCTATATTGTAGTACTGTTTTCTTTACTTATTTGTCTGTGTTTGAGATATCTCTTACCCTATCTGACTGGGAGAATAGGAGTAAAAATATTTTTACTTCAGAAAGTTGCAGGATGCAATGATTCTGAATTATTAAAAATAGAACAAATACATCAAAGCTATTATTTGGAAGCTAGATATTTTAGTTTCTGCTTTATGTTCTTTTATCAAGATATCTGTTGTGGTTTTGTTTAGTGGGGGGCGGGGCTAAGGTGGTAGCTTCTGTAGGAAATTGCTAGAAGTCGCTCCCCTTTGTTCAGTGGACTCGGCTGGGCCTAGGGTGGACCTGCTGCTGGCCAAGGCTGAGCCAATTGGGAGCAGAATGTTCCGTGATAATGCCTCTGCAATAACATATTTAAGAAGGGGAAAACAGAAAAAAAAAAGAGAAGATGTGAAGAAGCTGAGTGGTGGCAGAGGCACAGAGGGGAAGGCGCAGGTCTCATGGGCCTTGCAGGTCTCACCCTCTGGCCTCCCACCGGGCAGCCGACTGGGACTGATTCAGCCCGGCCTGGCTGCAAGAAGTGGAGAGGAGATGAGATGGATGATGTGAAGAGATTCTGAGAGGTGTCTGCCAGCCTGTTGTGAAGAACTTTTCTTGTGAGAGAAACAACTGCAGATGCCAAGGTCAGTGAAGAAGGAGGGGAAGGAGTATCATAGAATCATAGAATCGCATGGTTGGATGGGACCTAAAAGATCATCTAGTCCAACCGTCTTCCCACTACCATTGCTGCCACAGCTACAAAACCATATCTTGTAGCTAAATGCTAAATGTAGTAGTGCAGCTCCTGGCCAAGATTCTCCTGCAGCCTGTGGTGATGAAGACCATGATGAGGAAGGTTGTCCCCCTGCAGCCCATGGAGGTCCATGGAGGAGCAGAGATCCACCTGCAGCCTGTGGAGGACCCCACGCCGGAGCAGGTGGATGCCTGAAAGCCGCTGTGGCCCGTGGAGGGCCCGCTGGGGCAGCCGTTCATCTTCTCCGTGGAAGAGATGACCCACTGCCGGAGCAGTTTCACGAAGGACTGTGGCCCGTGGGAGGGACCCCACACTGGAGCAGGGGAGGAATGTGAGGAGTTCTTCCCCCAACTATGAAGCAGCAGCGTAAAACAACGCATGACGAACTGACCGCAACCCCCATTCCCTCTTCTCCCCTGTGCCGCTCGGGAGGGGAAGGTAGTAGAGATAATGTTAAGCTCGGGAAGAGGGAGGGGTGGGGAGGAGGTTTATCTTGTTTCTCTGTCTCATTCTCCTGCTAGTTTTAGTAATAAATGAATATTTTTCCCCAAGTCGAGTCTGTTTTTGCCCATGACAGTAACTTTAAGGATTTCTCCCTGTCCTTATCTCAAACCTCGAGCCGTTTTTCTTATATTATCTCCCCCTGTTCTCTCGGAGGGTGGGGGGAGTGAGAGAGAGACTGCGTAGTCTGGTCCCGATCGGGGCTGAACTACGACA
>WHYT01015589.1:78003-103723 GCA_009806455.1 Tetrax tetrax | reverse complement strand
GCAGAGGCGCAGAGGGGGAGGCGCAGGCCTCGTGGGCCTTGCAGGCCTCACCCTCTGGCCTCTCGCCAGGCGGCCGACTGGGCCCAACTCAGCCCAGTCTGGCTGCAAGAGGTGGAGAGGAGAGGAAATGGATGATGTGAAGAGATTCTGAGAGGCATCTGCCAGCCTGTTGTGAAGGACTTTTCTTGTGAAAGAAACAGCTGCAGACGCCAAGGTCAGTGAAGAAGAAAGGGAAGGAGTAATGTGGCTCCTGGCCAAGATTCCCCTGCAGCCTGTGGTGACGACCATGGTGGAGCAGGTTGTCCCCCTGCAGCCCATGGAGGTCCACAGAGGAGCAGAGATCCACCTGCAGCCCGTGAAGGACCCCACGTCAGGGCAGGCAGATGCCTGAAGAAGGCTGTGGCCTGTGGAGGGCCCGCTGGGGCAGCTGTTCTGGAGGGACTGCACCCCATGGAAGAGATGACCCACGCCAGAGCAGTTTCACGAAGGACTGTGGCCCGTGGGAGGGACCCCATGAAGGAGCAGGGGAGGAATGTGAGGAGTTCTTCCCCGATGATGAAGCAGCAGCATGAAACAACGCGTGATGAACTGACCGTGACCCCCATTCTCTCTTTCCCACTGTACCGCTCGGGGGGGGAAGGTGGTAGAGATAATGTTAAACCTGGGAAGAGGGAGGGGTGGGGGAGGTTAACTTGTTTCTCTGTCTCATTATCCTGCTAGTTTTAGAAATAAATGAATATTTTTTCCCAAATCGAGTCTGGTTTTGCCCGTGACGGTAACTTTAAGGATTTCTCCCTGTCCTTATCTCAAACCTCGAGCCGTTTTTCTTATATTATCTCCCCCTGTTCTCTCGGAGGGTGGGGGGAGTGAGAGAGAGACTGCGTAGTCTGGTCCCGATCGGGGCTGAACTACGACAATATCCAACGTTACATGCAAATTCTATCTGACTATAGAAGGCAGAAGGTTTCATGAAAATAAATACTTCATTCTCTTTTAACATCCAAGAGAGAGAAGGATGGATTCCACTTTTTGGCTTATTTTATATGACTGCAGGATATCAAAGCAGGGATACTCTGAAGTGGGGAAGGGGAAGGATTACGCCTTTCCTTAAAAAGAATTATGGTTTTCCACTTTTAACCTCCTCCTCAGGGAATATAGACAATGTCAACTTGCCCAAACCTATGTAGGCAGCACTATTTGCTATGAGTATATGGTAAGATGGCTAGAGAGATTTATTCTTGAGGGCAGGAGGAAGGAAAGCCCTACTGAAACATTTCAGCAATAGGAAAGGTTGTAGCATCTTCTGAGTATATTTTAGGAAAATGATGAAAAAATAAACAATAGTGATAATAACATTAATCTTAGAAGACCCTTTGAAAAAGGAGACCCCTCTTGGGTTACTGAACATTGTGTCTATGGCACTGGTCTGACACAATGAATAGCTTCCTGACACCCCCACAAGAGTTTCTCTGTTCTTTCTCTTTACTCATAACCCTCAAAAACCCCCACTGTTATTTACTCATAAATTTATTTGATGGGCAGTGATCTGTGCCAAGAGTGCCAGATTTACATTTGATATAAATCTCTGGAGCATTTTATTATGTAAAAAGGAATTCAGAGCTTTTTCCTTCCTCAAACACTGGATTTTGAACTGTGTCTGGGTGAGGAGGGCCATAGGTCTTTCCCTGTTAATAGCAGCTGCCTCCTTTGGAGCTTCTCTGCTCCCCTTTTTTGCTGGACTGTGTCAGACCTTTCATCAGTTGAGCGTTGAATGAGAAAAATGACTGAATTAGATAATACTCCACGATGTACCAGATTTCGAGTAATTAGGAAAAAATAGACATGATATTCAGATAGCACTGAATAATACTCTTTAGAAGCATACTGGCTCACATACTAAAAGTCATTGCTAACAAACACTTATGTGCCCTCTGAGTGAGCAGTAACAGGCCTATGAATAAAAAGAGGTTGATTAGCTATTCCTGAAGAGTGTCCAGTTATTGTTTCAGCCAGTAAAGACAAGGTTAGCTTACAGTTTTACCAATTCTTCTTCATCAAAAGCATAGTAACTGTAGGGATATCAATGAATTGAATCAAATCTATTTCATGTCTCCCTCCTGAATTAGAGGTTCCTTAAGAAGTTTCAGAAATATTGTAATATTTGGAAACAAAATGAAAAGTTCCATAAGACAACTGTTTGCAAGTTATGTTAAAAGGTGAAAATACTAGATAGCCTGTGGTTTCATACCTGTCTGGTCCCTTGGTAAAACTTAACTTCTGCTAAAAAGAAAAACAAACAAACACAAAGCCAAAAATCAAACAAAAACCCCCGCCTGTTTGTAAATTTCTCTAAAGTATGATACGATATCATATATACACTCACCTAGTAAATTATTTTTACTGGAGAAAAAAAATCATTGGTAACTTCATGAATTTTAATGGGACAATTACACACTGATCAATAATGTTACATTTAATGATTTCTCTTTCACCAACACTTCAGTGTTGTCAGATGACCTTTAATGGAGATTCAGTGATGCAAACCAGGTCTTCTGTAGAATCCAACATAATGATACTGAGCCTTCTAAAAGCTCAAATGACATCTTCAAGTTTCACTCAAATGACACTTCAATGAAAAGTGATCCTGAATTATCTAGCATCATGCAAATATCAGACGAGAGAATTTTCTTTACCTACAAAACCCCTAGCTGTTGTCTCTGTCAGATTCCAATCAGTGCTGGGTTTATTAATTATCCTCAGGTTTTCTTGCTGCTAAACTGAGCCAAGAAAACATTTAAAACTTCAACAATGCCCTTGATTGTCATGGTAGGAATAATAGACCTGAAAGTTGGATGCTATCAAGATAGAGATTTACAAACTTGATTTTTCACAGTGAAGTAAAGAAGATAAAGTGAGCACTGATAAGTGTAGGGATGAGGATGTGGGTTGCATTGTAATGTTGTTTATCTATCTCATTTGTCCTGCAGGGTTAATATTACCAAATCAAGTTCTTGGCCGATTTATGGGTGGTTTATGTCACATTATAGGGAGCATTAAGCTGTAAAATTAATATCATCAGTGTAGGACATCCCCCTCATGCAGGGTGGGCCCTATATGCCTATACACTGGAGTGGCCTCCAGCTCACTGCTCAATTAATGTTAACAGAGAGTGAAACTGCTTTTTTTTGCAATGCAGTTTCTGTCACTGATCTCAAACATAGCTTGCTTTGCATATAATGATCCACTTCAGAGTGGTCTGGAACTGAGTGAAGGCTAGGGTTGTTTTGTATCATGTTTTCTCTTTCCTCTTGACTTTTGCTTTATGATTCAAGGTACAAAGGAGGCCAGGAAAGTGCAAGACTCCCTATTGAGAGGCAGCAGGTCCTGCTAGGAAAACTTGAGATGTCTGCAGAAATCTTTAGTAGAATTATAGAGATCTTCAAAAACCATCTCCAGAATATATGACAGTTTTCCAATATTGCAACTAAGTGAGTGACAGATATGTGTCAGACTGCAGTGTTTTGAACTGTGTTTGAACTTTTAGATTATTTCCTCTGTCTTCCTTGGGATGTTGACTAAGGCTTTAATACATTGTAAAAAAATGGCTTTGAGAAAGAAAAATGGTCATACACTTAGGTCATGGCAATGTTTTTACCATCTATGCTCCATTTATTCATAAATGCTACATTAGAAAGTAGAAGCAGATCTCTAATGGGAACAGTTGGTGCTGGTGTCCACGCAGGCTGGTGTCATGCTGGACTGGTAAAATGAGCACCTTCAGCAGTAGCAGTGCTTTAGACGCTTTCCTCAGGCTCATCTTCCGCTGTAGCTTAATCATAGATGAATCCAGTTTGAAAGGATTCTGTGATGCCACAAGTATGGCAGGCTAGAGATGACAGTTCAGACTACTGATCCAAACTAGAAAGCTACTGCAAATGTGCCTGGAGACTTCTAATATGGTCCTCTCCCTCTATCTCCAACTCCCACATGCAGTTGATAAAATACATGCTACTGTTCTGTAGAGAGTTCAAGTGGTTTTGCTCAGAAACCACAGAATCTTAAAATAGTAAGTTCTGCTTGGTTCTGAAGGAAGAATTTTCTTTTTACTGGGTCATGGTTAGTGACTCAAACAAACTTAGAGTGGTGCTGCAAGAGAAGAGATTGGATTGCTCACCATAATTTCTTTCAAAATCCTACTTATTAGAGAGTCGTATGTCCTTGTGTTCCTGTTGGCTTGGGAAACAAACTGATGCGGTGCAAGCCTTTACTGAATCTTGGCTCTGTGTGCATGGATAAAAATGGTTTACTTAGATTTATTTTTTCCTGGTGTTCCTAATGCTAACTCCCATTCTGCTATCATAGCTAGCTTTGATCTTTGGAGACATATTACTCAATTATATCAGAATTCCTCAAAGCTGTGAAACTAATCCCTGCCAGAGGACAGTAGGCTGTAATTGTCATTGTCCTTCAGGAAGTATTATTGCAGTCTTTCAGTTTTCTTATTATTGTTTATTATTAAAATAATACTCACCCATTTACAGACAGACTGGCTACAAATTCTGTGGCTTGGCCTGCCTTCCAAAGTGGTTTCTGATTTTGCTGTGTCACTGAATGCCAGGGGAAAGGATTATGCCTCTAAAATCCTATCCTATTATATTTTGACTGTACTGAAGTAAAGGATTTGTGAACTATCTGAATGTTACTGGTGGAAATGGTGTCTCAGTTTGTTATTCATTTCGACACAGCCCAAAAAATTTCATCTTGGGCCTGTGGTTATATGTTTCCTGGGTGATGTGGTTAACAAGGTTGTAATCTTTTTTAAAAATAAAATTGAACTTCTTCAGGATAAATGCTTTTTCCATTTAATAAGACAGAAAAGAAAACCCACATCTATCCTCTAAGGCCAAACTACCCTTCCACAAGCCATAGGGGAAGTAATTCTGCTATTACATGAGTCCCACTATGGAGCATAATATTACAGTCCTGGAACAGATGCAATAAGTAGAAGAATCATCCCTAGTGATTCCCAGTCTTTCCAAATTCTTCTACCCCTGCTTTGTGGGATAGACAGACTCGTTTGATTACAAAGACTGTAGCAAGGTTATTTAAGATGTCAGTTGATCTCCTACACTGAAAAAAATTATCTTGGATTGTCTCAGAAAAGCTGTCATGGCTTATTTTTTGTTGTTGTTTTGGGGAGGTTTTGGTGGTTTTTATGGTCAGTGGTGGGATTTTTTGTGGTGGGGTGCGGGTTTTTTTGGGGGGTGGGGGGAGATGACATATGGTTTGTTATGCTGTTTGGCCTTCATTCTGATACCCTGAAAAGAGTTTCTGAATTCACTGTAACCAAATTTGGTATTTAGTCAAGTCCTCAATTCTGGATATTGAAGATTTCTGTCTATCAGATAGGCAACTCCTGCCAGGTACCCGTCAGCAAATTATTTCACAAAATACATGTAAGGCATAATTAAAATCATGTCAAATAATTTCCTTTCTGTGATATTCAGAAGAGTAATTAAGGAGCTAAAAATGTGGACTAGAAAGTACTGCTACGATGTGGGAGGTGTGTGTCCAGCTTTTAGATACGGAGATCTTTCCAGTAGGAAAAGGAAACTGGCAGTTCCTTGACCACACTAGCAGTGATTTTCTTACTCTCTGACTGACTTGCTATTTGGTCTTTTGCAGAAGGTAGAAAAGCCTCAGGGAGAACAATCATGAGGAAACCATTTTCTAGTTAGATGACACCGCTAAGTGATCAGTTCAAGCCACCTTTTGCGTTTTTTAATGAGGCAGGTAGTTAACTCAAGCTGAAGACTAACGGCTGTATGAAAGAAATATTTCTTTTTTTCTAGTTCAGCATCAAATATGCAGCGATTTCTGAGGACCTACAACATCTGATTTTCTGTGGGACTCCTGAAGGGAAAATAGATAATTTTAAAACAGGTCTGGGAATCACATAATTTCTCTGAAATTCTCTTCAAAGTATGTACCTCTGAAAATGGAGTAGGAGTCAGTCTTTTTATGTCAGTGACAGCAGACTCTTACGAGCTACAGCACTCAGTCATGGCTGTAGGTATTTGCCTTTCCATCCCAGAAGAACTCTCTATCAGCCAGCTTCTGTCAGCTCTTAACTTCTTTGAAGCTATGCTAATTTGTGTTAGGTTTCAATGTTTACTATGTCTGAATGAGAAAGAGAAAACACCTGACTATAACCCAGTAAATACAAGTAGTCACATGGATACAAAACTTTACGCTCCAGCTCCTATTCCAGAGGCTGCTTATACATTTTGTGTTCTACAGTTGCTAAATAAAGATGCAACACATAATTAGTCCAGAACCTGGGTCTTTGTCCAGATTTCTAATGGATTGGGGTAAAATGTATGTTTTCTGGTCTACTTTAATGAAATTTGAAGTCTTCTGCAAAAATGTCCCAATATAAGAGGAAGAAAGGAAAAGTTATTTCCTGTGTCTCTCTTGGTCCCCAAGTGTCTACAGTTCACAGAAGCTAGTTGACAAATATCCCGGGAAGGGAAAGGGGGGATTGTATCTCACTAGAGATACAACTCAAGAGAACACTAGATCCGGAGGTTTTTACATTTTGTATGAGTGCTGTAAATAGCACTTCCCCTCCCTATCATAATTTTTGGGTGTCTGTTCTAGTTGTCATATACTCCTTTCAGATACTCCTTAATTTGAGGACTGTGATTCAGTATAACTTTAAATTTATTCAATTTATCACAAATTTCAGTGCTGACTTTTCGTTTTGTATGTCAGAACTTAAGAAAGACTAAAAAAAAATTAAAGAGGGTGATGAGTTACAAAAAGAGTTTTTCACAAGGAAGGAATGTTGAGCATTTTTTGAGAAATTGTTAATTTGTGTATGAGTTATTTATATATCCTTGATTTTGATCTTCCTCAAGTATTGCATTATGGATTCTACGCCTTTGAATGTAAGATGCTGGGAACAGCTGTGTGTATGTGTTTGAATACACGTTCAAATGAAAAATCATGCTCTGTAGAAACCAAGATGGTAAAAATTTATAAAACGTCCTGTCTGATTGTGGGTGAATGACAACAGCTATTTGATAGTGGGCAACAGAAGTTCACAAATGTTAAGGGCAGGAGATGAAAGTACGGGGTGTTTAGATACAGAGAGAAAAGTAAAGTGTACCGGAAGAGAGACCTGTGTTTGATAGAATACTGTTTGGGTTTGCTATATGTAGTTCACATTGCTTCAGTCACTTTTAGATATCAAAATACGTATTCGAGTCTTCAAGCTGCGTGGTAAGTAGCACAAACCATTCGTTATGCTTTTCTAAGGAAAATGTTTGGAAATAAGAAGTAATAAATATAAGTTCCAAGTGTACATTTTTGTAAAGCATAGGGTTAAAATATTGTGTGGGGATGTTTTGTCCCCATGATAATTTCACTGGTCAGACAATGTCTCCCAGTGATGTTTGTTATTCTTATGGTAATAATACTTAGCAGAGTGTTGCCAAAGCTGTGGCATTGTGAGCATTTCCTAGGAAATAACATGAGGGAGGCTTTTGGTCAGGCTTTGGACTGTAAAACTCAGAAGGCTCATAAATCAGAAGCTCAGTGTTCTTTTCATACAGTCGTTGAAGTAAGAGTGACTCAATGAAATTCAAGAGCCTCTCCAAGGAGAACAGTTGCCCTTTTAATCTCTTACACATATTAATTCATGCTTGCAAAAAACCTTCACACTAATATTTTTAGATTGAAATTCAAGCAAGCAAGAAAGGTACAGCACTGTACCTAATTATCTATTCTTATTCAGTGACTGCACAATCCAAACACAATTCGCTTTTGGGGCAAGTACCACTTCCTGCAAAATCATAAAGGGTATGGACAGCCCTTGGGCTGTCATTAAGCTGTTTCCTCAGTCATGTTAATGAACAATTCTATGTTCCCTGTGGATGAGAAGCTCAACATGAGCCGGCAATGTGCCCTTGCAGCCTAGAAAGCCCACCGCATCCTGGGCTGCATCAAAAGAAGTGTGGCCAGCAGGTAGAGGGAGGTGATTCTGCCCCTCTACTCTGCCCTCGTGAGACCCCACCTGGAGTACTGTGTCCAGTTCTGGAGTCCCCAACATAAGAAGGACTTGGACCAGTTGGAGAGGGTCCAGAGGAGGGCCACGAAGATGATCAGAGGGCTGGAACACCTCCCTGTGAGGACAGGCTGAGAGAGTTGGGGCTGTTCAGCCTGGAGAAGAGGAGGCTCCGGGGAGACCTTATAGCAGTCTTCCAGTACCTCAAGGGGGCCTACAGGAAAACTGGAGAGGAACTTTTGACATGGACAGGTAATGATAGGGCAAGGCGTAATGGCTTCAACCTGAAAGAGGCTAGATTTAGGTTAGATACAAGAAAGAAATTCTTCACTGTGAGGGTGGTGAGGCACTGGAACAGGCTGCCCAGAGAAGTTGTGAATGCCCCATCCCTGGAAGTGTTGGAAGGCCAGATTGGATGGGACTTTGAGCAACCTGGTCTAGTGGAAGGTGTCCCTTTTTAAGATCCCTTCCAACCAAACAATTCTGTGATAGGATTCTATGATCATGCTATTTATTTCAGACCTGGTATTGATGTATAATAGAAGCAGTTAATGTTAGTACCACTAGAAAAGATACAGTACCTATACAGGTTGTCACTCTGAAAACTGTGGTACTGTCTTGCAATTTTTATTCTACAAAGCTGTACAAATTATTAAAATTGTTTTTGAGCCATCTAATAACATTTCAGAAGCTATGAACTAATCCTTGAAAAGGATCCATGATCCATGCTATATTTCACTGCAGGTACCTAACCTTTGTGCTAAGGAGAGATTCAAAATACCTATTCAGTTGCTGAATGTGATGTAAAGAGCCACAGGCAGAATACAGCAGCCTGAGCATTATGTCTGTACTACTAGTGCTACACAAAATACTGACATCTATAAAGACAGTGTCTCTCCACGTCTCCCATTTCATTTTGGATTAGCAATAAACTTCTAAGTGGATAAAAGGAAAAAGACAAAAGAAGGATTGGGAAAGAGGAGTACAAGGCAAACACTGTCAGTGCAGCTTAATTGTCAGAACATCTAACTATGGGCTTACATTTAATTACAAAGCAAATATACTAGGTAATAGGGCTTATTGCCTATCATAATTAGAATCTTATTTAGATATTAAAAAGATGTTTCTAGCTCTATTTTTTTCCTGAAAAAAAAAAGGATGTTCTGGCTTAGGAAAGTAATCCTAGGAGAGAGCTCAGGCTTGGAAATAATGAATAAATTTAATTACTTTATTGCATCTGAGTGAGGGAGTAATTTCTTTGCAATCTTTTCTTCCCACTGGTAGTTATCAACTCAGCTTTCTGAATGCTTTGAATACTGCTGCTGGGTGCTTAATTTCCTAGGTGTTTAAAAGTTGAACATGGCAGTACTAGTGTCTCTTATAGATTTATTCCTATATGTTCCTAAGAAATGGTGCCATTCTATGTTAACTAAAATCCAGTTATAAATGTATTTGAAAGAAATGTCTGACTTCTGCCTGTACTTCTAGTTTTTCCTTCAAAAGAATGTTATCTTTATGAATGCTGGTTAGAATTTTTATATGTATTTTTAAGATTGACTTCAAGTCTTTCGCTGGAACCCCGTTTAACTGTGTGTTTCAAGATCATATATTAGGCAAGCAATCTACATATGTTGAGTCACTTTGCAATTTGAATGACTTCTCAGTTTCTGAACACTTTCTGTCTCTAACCCATATCTATAAATGGTTTTTAACTGATCTGGCTTAGAACTTTTCATTTAGAGACTTTTACTTTTTTGTTGTGGGGGAGGCAGAACAAATTACATTGCTGCTTTTTCCTGGAAATACACTATCTCCAGAGATTAGGGGACTGTAATTTATTTGCACTTTCAGCAATTTCTTTCCTCATCTGCTAGATGCTTTCATGACTGATAAAAAGACTTGCTGACTAATCTAATTCAATATAAACACATGGAAGAATTCAAGGATATCTAAGACTCTCTGACAAGCTGGGAAATTTGACAGTGGGAGGATTGACTGAAAAAGAGAAAACACTTGATCCATAAATACAAAAAAAACCCCTAGAACATACTTTTGAGTTGCTTGTGATTAGAAAAGAATCTGGGACATAGAGTTATAAATGTTCAGATTTTTCTGTTTGTTTGGTCTCCCTTCTGAGTGTGTTAAGTGTTTTCTGGATAGTGTCCCCTTCCTACACCTGCGAGACTGGCTTTCTATGTCAGAAGGCATGTGCCTACGTAAGATTTCCTTGTATAGAGATCTCTTGGTTTATTTCCTTTTATTAATTTACTGCATGGACTTTGTTTATGAAGAAGAGGATGTCTTCAAACAAAAATTTCTTCAGCTGCAGCATATTTTGTTTGGCACAGCTGAAGACTGAATTGCAGCATTATGGTATCTCACCGTTACATTGTCATTTCACTGTGAATAGAGTTTGGAGAAGTTATAACTGCATTCCGTTACTACTAATGCTCCTTTATATTTCTGGAATTAAGAAGACTTTGAGGGCAAAGAGCAGTAGGTCTTCTGTGCCATAGCAAACAATTCTCAGGAAATCTTAAGCGATATAGTTCTTGTGGTGGTCTTACATACACGATAAAGTGCACATTGAGCAATGGTGGCTGATTTCTTAATCTTGCTTTCAGCTGAATTCTGTCAGGTAAAAAGAACTATGGAAAAGAGCTAAGGGCTTCTTACTTTGGCTGTTTTTTTTTCTTTGATAAAGGTAAAACTGTGCCAGCAATCTTCTGAGAAGATGGAGGTCAGGTATTGACCACAGTGTTGTAAGTTATTTTTAGTGAAAGAAAAGATAGTGGAAGAATTAATTTCTGCTTACACTTTGTATGATTCTGCTAAGGCCTGGCAAAAAAAAAAAAAGAAAAAAAAGAAAAAAAAAAGACTCTTTTTCCTTATGGGCCACTGTACGAGAATATTTAAAAATTTTGAACTAGACTGCTTAAACTGAAATATCTGCATGGCTATTCATGATGTTTTGTCTGGTTAATCAGACAGTGATTCATAGTCCTCTAAAGCTAAACTTACATGGATACTTTTATGATACCAAAGTTAAGTCTTTCCTTTCTCATTTACAGTACAGTGTGTGTTTTTTTTTTCATTGGCTTCTGAAGGTTTTCTTCCTTCATCTAAAGGTATTCTAAAATCCGTACCGTTTCTATAGGATGATAAGAAGCCAGGCTTATTATTGTCTTGCTGTTATAGTTCACTGTAAAGATGGAGGAAAACAGTAGGAAAAAGATCAACAGTATAGAAAGAAATCCTAAAATCTATACTATGATTATTAATTTTCTTGGAAGGAGGCACAGAACCTATCAAGACGTCTTGCTAACTTCTGGATTTCTAAAAATGTTCTCTGGATTTTGCATCAATATGGGTGCTGAAGCCTGGGAAATGGAACAGTTGATTAAATTCAGCTGTGATGCCGATGGCTAACCTAACACCATGAACACTTTGTGATGTTTAAGGCTGTCTGTTTAGGAAAGCTTCAACTGCTAAACTCAATGCACCAGATAATACCAGAACAATTTGTTACAACCTGTAACTTATCCTGTGTAAATCTCAATTATTTTAATAACATACACAGCTTTGCATCCTCTCTGCCCCCTTCCACTTTTTTAGCCCACTGCAATTGAAATGAGCCTAATCTAAAAGAATAGATGGAAGATACCATTAACTTCAGAGTGTGGGACTTGAGTATTTTGTTCATGACCTTCCACCCATTATGCTAACTGTAGGATGCTTCCTACTGAGAAAACAGTGGAGCTCTGTTTAACAAAATGGTCCTCGCCGAAGCTCTTTTCGCTCATATTACAGCCAAAGGGAATGGAAGTAGAAACTGTCTAGCTCTCTGCAAAGCAGGGTGTTACTGTCCAATTACTTTTCAGTGTCGAACTGCTTTTCTGTATCAAATCTGATGGAATCTTACATTTAGCTGTTAATCTTTGGTCCTGGGGATTGAAATGCATGGGGTAGGAATTCCTTGGACCAACACAATACTTGGCAATTTATGTTTAACTAACTGGGTATAGATCCATAAAACATTGCATGCCCTTAATTTTTCTTAATATTGGCCTTTAAAAAACTCCCACCCTTATCTCTGATATAACCTGACAGCACTTTTAGGTCACAATTCTTCATATCTCCATATTATGTGACTCGTACAATAGTATCTTTCCTGATTGTTAGCCATGTCAATGTGATGAACAGATTTGTAATCATCTGAAATCAGTCTGAAATAAACATATTCTAAATTCGCATCAAGGTGCCAGAGGGGAAACTTTAGAGGTAGAAGAATAAAAATGTACAAATCAAATTCAGAACTACCAAATGCAATAAAAATGTTCATTTCACATAAGTAATGAACCCACGGTCTGCAATGTTTTTGCTATACTTCTGTATCATCCAATAGTAAACAAGTAGAGTCTAGAGCAAAATAAGTAATTTTAGGATGTATTAAAAGTGTTTGGGAATATTGTGATGTTTAAAAGAATGTCAGTGCATTTCTACTATATTGATTTGTGTTCAAATTATTGTCCCAGTGTCCCAACTGATTCATATCTAATGACATTTCCATTTCAAAGTCTTCATTTTAAAAAAAAAAAGTGTAGACTTTTCTGCCTGCAGATAATTCACAATTGCTTACTCAGAAGTCCTGCGTATACAAAAACAATGAGATTTTCCATTTGCATGCCATCACTTAATTTAACTCACATCTGCACAGCACCCTGTTCCACAGTTTCTAAAAACTCTTCACAAAAATTCTGGAATGTTGTAGTTAATGCCATTATTTCTTTAATTGTATTTTAAAGAAAATGAGAATTTAAGGATTCAAGTCATCTGCTTTCCGAAACTTGAAATACAAACACTTTAGGATGCATATTAGGATATCAGGTCTTTCTATGCTCTTCTAAGAAGTCCTCTGAAAGTAGGATAGCCATCAGTTAAGAGCAATAGATCATGCGTTAAGGATTATATAAAATTTTACTATGCCACTCTCACACACCTTTAAGGAATGTAAATCTAGTAATTACTAGGCTCCCTGGCAGATTTATTGGGCTACTTTTGTCTGATTATGAATGAAATATGTTTATGGAAGAATCATAAAAAGGAAAAAAGTATTTACTTATGGGAATAGTTAAATCCCAAAACCTACTGAGTGGTTAAACATAAATAATATAGAATGCATGACCAGGGCCAGTCAGAGAAGCAGCCAGACAAACACTAACCAAAAAATAGTATGGTATAGATACAAAACCTTAACAGTATATGAAAATTCCACATGGAAATATTTGAAGCCTTCACATATTTTATTCCATATAGTTTCATAGCTTTTCCATCCAGATAGAGATTATGTGGAACATCTGTTGTCTTCAGTGGAAAATGTATGCATGAATGCTAGAACAAACGTTTTCTTTTGTCATAGCGAGAAGTTAATTTATTAATTTAAAAAAAGATATTACTTTTACTGAGATGCAGAATATAACTCCATTATGTTGTCTGTAATTTATTATCTGGAAATATTTCATATTTTAAAGGTTCTTTTTTTAATATTTATCCTAATTCAGATTCCCTTCCCCTAGTCTATCCTTGAAGCAAACGGCAGTAACCCCATGGACATGACCTAACTTTTAAAAATTATCAAGTAAAGCAAAGCTTCAGGTCATTATTGCGAAAGAAGCTAAAAAAGTTTGTCTCTTTGAAAGGAATGTTTTAAATATATTTTTCTTTCAATGCTTTTAGTTTTAATAGATAATTCCCAAAATTAGGGCTCTTAAAGATACTGTAATTGGCTAATTAGTAGTTACACTAAGATTTCTGGCTCTTTCATTGTATTTAAAAATAAAAAATAATTCTATTCACTTGAAGGATTTTTTTTCTAGCACGAAATTCTGCATCCAGAGGTGACCATAAAAAGAATAGGAAAAGCATTGGTGCTTTCCCCTATCTGCCTCTCTCCTCTTCCCAGATGGTCTCTGCCTCCAAAAGTTTTAATCTTGCATTTCTTGAATACATTGGAGCTTGCCTGCTGCTTCCCACTACTTGGCTAGTCTTCCCTAGAATCCATGCAACCTATTTTCCTCTCTAATAGGTTACAAGACCATCTACAACAGAGTAGATACCATTGTAGCAGATGTTGTGTGATGTGAAACTGGAGGGACAGATAAGTGTACCCATAGAAATTTGCTATCCTGAAATGTTCTGTGACATCAGCAGTAAAATTTCCTCAGTTTTATTCTGCACTTCAAAAATAAAATAAATCTGTCTATTAATACTCTCTTGAGTTGCTGAGAGTAAGTAAAGCAAGCTCTATTTAGATGCTCTTTCCTTCTCAGTGGTTGGTTGCAATGTCTTATTTCTGCAAATATCTTAATTATTTTTGAATGCAAAGTGAAGGATATTTGTCATTTGCACTGTTTTTCAACAGCTTTTCAGAGCACAGTATTAAACTGATTTTTTTCCAAATGCTCCTCTCCAACATGGGTCTTAGAATCATTAGACAACAACTGTTGCCTTCTGAAGATGGAATCTCTATTGCAAGATAAAGGACTATGACTTTTTTGACTGGTCCTTACCCCGATATTTTCTTTCACAGTTGTGTACTGCATAATACTACAAATTTCATATTAATGTATTTTCCAATGTCTGTTGAGAATGCTCAGCCAGAGGCAGAGTGATGATGATGGACGGAGGCGAAGGAGTCTTGAGGTCTTAGAGCCATTTAGAAAGTGCCAATGGAAACCCAAAGGCAAGTATAGGTGCTTTTTCTTCATATTTAAGGTAACTGATGACATCCAGTTCAGATGAGACAATAAATTTGCAATTACAACTGGCTCATAATTGTATAATGCCTGTTCAAAAGGTAAAAATAGGAAATTATATTTCCCTCTGGCAAAAATATTTGACTCATTAAAGGAGATATAACATCCTGGCATTAAAAGCAGTCTAATATTTGTATCAGAAAAACAAACTGAAGGTCACTTACTCTTTTTCTGAACTGACTGTATAGGATTTTTCATTATATTCTTCTCTGAAAGAGAAAATGGATATGTCTAAGCTATATTAAAAAAAAAAAAAAGGCAGGCTCCTTTCCTATTTATAATACTGCGCTACAGAGTGCTCATTGTCTGCTTTGTGAGAAATCAAGATCTATTATGTATCAGTCCAGGGACACAAGCCATTTTCTGGGCTTGTACTATTCAATCCTGAAAGCAGTTTTACAGAATTCCGCAAAAAGAAATATTTCATAAGCAAATAATTGAATTTTCAAAGAACTTTTCAATGCCCTAGGCACAGATGGTACATATCTAGGAGATTGCCAATCACATTACCCAACAGATATACTGTATGTTATGCTCTTACGATCTATTGAAATTTTACTTGGCACAATAAGATCTCCACAAAAATGTTTACCAAAGGAAAGAGCTTTTTCTTTCATAAAGAAATTGGAACCTGCCTGTCATATTTTCAAAATGCCGATACCTGCTTTTTCATTAACATTTTTTTGCATAAAATTTTCTGCCTACATTTATTTGTGAATGTAGATAGTATCAAGTCCATTACCTGCTCTCATCTACAAAGAGATTAAAATAGTTGCGGAGTGATACAACAGTTTAGCATAGTATCAAAGGAGTAGATGCCACTCATTATTTAATCCATCCCTTTGTCCTAGGGCAAGATCTACTGTGCCGATGTCATTCCTGTCAAATGCTTGCAAAGATTTAACTTAGCATTCATGAAATCCAGTTCTCGTACTCATTTACTTTTGAGCACTGGGGAAAAACTTGTAATTGCTACTCCATTTTCTCATTCCTCAGCTGTGAAAATGATTACCTTTGAAGAATGTTAGAGATCTACAGCTTTTCAAAGAGATTGTATTGTCTGTTTTATTAGAGAGTGTTGTTAGCACCTTATTTTACAGATGAAGAGATTCATGCATTGAACAGTCTAACCCTTTACGCATTGAAAGGATCTGTGCTGGAATAAATTGATGCCTAATATTTACATGATAAAACATTTAGGGGATTTGGATTTCAGTCCGCATAGCTAAACTCATTAGCGCTGTGGGGGAACGGTGCAGGGAACCAGCATTAGTCTTCTGCTCCTGGAGGCTGGGCTGTTGGACTTGGAGCTGCTGCTGGCCATGGCGGGAGGCTCCTGGGCACTCTGTGGGAAGGTCAGGCCCATCCTGGGCCTTAGAGGCTGCTTTCAGCTGAGGGTCTTGCACTGGCCTTGCTGGCACTACACCTCCTGTCATGTCACAGCCAGTCTAGGATTGCTCTGGGCTGGAGCTGGCCCCTCAGAAGCCAGCAGACCCAGCGGCTTTGCAGCCATGCCTGTGCCTGCCCAAGCACCGCTGAGCTGGACCCTCAGCCCTGGCCCACAGGCTGGCATCCTGACCTGGCGTCAGTCCGCCCTTGTCCCCATGGCCCTGCCCAGACATCCTGGGGCTGTGTCTGACCTTGTTTCTTCACCAGACCCAATCCTGACCTTGTCATGTGTGCCTGGTTTGAGCCTGGGCCTATCTCATCACCATGGATGTGCCGTGGGGATACTGAGTTCTGAGGCAAGACTCAAAGGAAACTGGAAATGCCTAAATGTCAGGGGACTGTAGGCACATCACTGACTACAGAGGTTTCCAGATCTTTTGTTCAAGGATGAAGCTTCTGACCATCCTGCCCATCTGAACCTAACTGTAAATCTATACTAGCAAATGAATCAGTGCAAAGGAGCAGCCTGGGGCACCAAGTGGGGCACCAGTTCAAGGCAGTTCCTGTGATGCCTGTGGCTCCCACTGCTGAGCGCTGTCCCCAGGGATGCCTGGGCTGATTTAGCACAGGCCAAATAGCCTTCCCAGTCGGCAGTTTGTAAGCAGTCACTTTGTTTTGGAGAGCAGGAGCATTTCGTTGTATGCCTCAGGCTGTTCCCTGCCAGTTGATGTCAGTGCCCGGGAATGGCCCTGCACACGTCTTGCTTATGAGACTAGGTGTAGCCTGAGGCGCCTTGTCCTAACAGGGACCTGCTGGGGCAGGACTCCAGTCCCCGCTGTGGCTTCTAGCGGCCGTGCCACATCCAGACAACATCCCTGCAGAAATTGTTGCACTTAATAGTGAAGAAAAGGAGTTTTGTTTCAGGACTAAGTTTCTCTGTTTCCTTCTTCCTTTTGTATTAATGGAAAACAGTAGACTAACAAATTTTTGTTTAAATTTTCATAACAAAATGTACCAAACTTCATGGGAGATTAAAATCCAAAAAGGATTTATTTGCAGATTCTGTGAGGGAATGCAGGAATGGGTTATACTGCAGATTGAGTTTCTGGCATACAGAAGCTACTGTGATGGGAGGTGTAGAAATATCTATAAATAATTAACATATTCATTAAAAATAAAAAGCTTGACTTAAACTCCTGCTTCTAAACCTTAACATAATTAAAACTTGTATCAAAAGAATTTCTAACTGCACATGTCATTCTAAATGAGGACATCAGATTGAAAGTAAATGGGATCTAGGAGAAAAAAAAAAGGTGGCTAGTCCCTTTCTAGTGGGTAAAATAAACATCTAGCAGTCATGCCTTCATATAATAGTAGCTGCTGAATAACTTCTTTGTGTTAGCGTGGTTCTAACCTATAACATTTAAATAAAGCTTATTATTTAGTTTAGATTTAATTCACTTCCGAAGTATGTCATTTTTGCCCTTGCCACCAAATTCCCATGGCAAATTTTGTTGTTCAAAAAATGCAAAAGTACTGACGATGAATAAATATTATATGCACAATTCTGTAGTGATATTTGGCCTTTATATTGAACCTTACACTTTCTGGTGTACTTTGTCAACATAACTAAATAACCACTTATCTTTGATTTAAATATTATAATCTCACTTTGATTTAAATAGTACTATTTCTACTATATAGAGGGAATAATTGGGAAGGTGAAATAACTGTTTGGTCCAAAGCTTACAGTATGCTGTCGGGAAAGGTTAGAATGTAAGAATTTCTGCCGTAGGTGTAACCCATTTATCCCTGCTGAGGAACAGTTAGTTGTTCTAATACTACTACTGTCTTAGTAAAATATTGTTTAAGAACCTGGGTTTTGTTTTTGTCTTCTTTCCTAAGAGTGTATCATTCAAATGTAGAAAAATTGGAGGGCATAGTTCAAAAGCAGGTCCTGATGATAATAAATGAAGAACATTCCCATACTGCAAGATAGATGAGCAGGTTGTGAGCTTCATTCATCTGGAATAATTGATCAGTTACATCAGTTCTGCAGAGCTTTAGGAAATTGCTGTTTCAAATCAATTTGATCCAGTTATAAAGAACAAGCTAGTTTAGCTTATTTTAGCTATGCTTTGTGAGATGGGTGTGAAGATATTTAATAATCTTTGGATTTTAAATTCACTAAATTGTGAAAGTATACAATATTCTATCTTAATTATATAATACAATCTACTCATATGCTGACTGGGGTTTAGATAGCTCAAGTATATTTTACATATTTTGCAACTTCGTCTAACAGGAATCAACAGGATGTGAAAGGTCACTTAAGGTTTTAAAACATTTCTCTAAGATTACAAAGAGCTATTATGAGCTGAGCATCTATCTAAAAAGGCAGAGATAAAGAATTAGCAGATCTGCAGAATGTAGTTTAAAAATTAGCCTGTTGAGAATGTATCAATATAATCTAATTTTAAGAAATTATTTTATGACTTCATTATTTATTTATTTTTCCATCTCATCACATTTTCGTTCAAAGAGAAGATTCAAAATAAAGAAGGAAATGTGTAAAACATGATTTCTACAGCAGAATCTTGTTACATTTTTTAGCAGATTGCTATGCTACACTACAGATCTTTGAGCCTGTTTTTCTTCATTCTTTTGTCCTCAGACTGTTTCCAGGTAGAATGAATGTTGGCAATAAATAATTTCAGAGAAATTCCTGGCAACTCATAAAACAATATTTGTCCTATTATGTGAAACAGAAGGTCAATGTTTGAAGTAAGATTTAAAAGGAGAGGTCAACAATGACTTCCTACTCTTCCCTTTTAAAATCCCCAAAGCTGCTGAGTTTGCCTGCAATATACCGATACAGCACTAATAGTTAATAACTACTTCTCCAAATGAACTCTCCCTGTGAGAGTCGCAGGGCTTTAGCTAAGTTTAACCTAATCTCATACCTGTCAGGTAAGTAAGTACTACTAACCCTCTTTAACATACAGCAAAACTTAGTCTCTGAGAGACTGGCAACAAGGTTATGCAGGAAATGTACAGCAGAAGAAAAAATAAAAGGCTTGATTTTTTTATTCTCATGAGTCTCAGTTGCTGTATGTTTCTTCTAGGCAACACCACCAATTAGTCACATGCTCTCTTTCAAAGGCTGCAGTCATCATTTGTTTCTGTGCACATATGGCAGCCACCCCTGTCTGAACGATACAGCGACCATGGGTCTCTTGGTGAGGCAATGAATTCTCCTCTGTTACAATGGTGCTAGATTAGCCTCTATTATAAAAAAGGTATTTAGATTTAACTTTTTAATGCCTTTCCATCACATTTAGTCATGTTCGTGTGTGTATGTGTGCATGCATTTGTATGTGTATGGGAGCAGGAAGGGGATGCATACTGGTTTGGGTTTAATGAGATTAGACTAGAAGGTAACTCAGTCCAGTCTGCTCCCTGCCTTTCTCCGGAGGGAAGAGAAACCAAGCCACTGCTGACACTTAAACTAGCTTGATTAATGAGCTCTGTTCTGCCAGCCTTCCTGTAATCTCTTCTGAAGTTTTAGGTTTGGTTTAATGTAGTTTAGTTTGGGGTGAGAAGTTGGGCTGGTTTTAATTTTATCCAGATCATTAAGCCAGAATCTAATTGGCACTCATAATTGAAGGGGAAGACTTCTTCCCCTTTGAACTGACTCAGATAACAGCCAACAAAAATTAAGCAGATGCACAGAAAAGGAGCTGACAGCAGTGTATTCTGCTTTATTCAACTGTGTATGGGATTTGCATTTGGAAACCTGATACAGACAAAGGCAGCATCCAGAATTAATCTTTCATAGTGACTTGTTGAGAAAATGCTTGTGATCAATAAGTATAAGCAGATAAAGAGGTCTGAATATTTCTGTGAATCTTTATGTTACCTCTTTCTCTTTATTGAGGGATTCTTTTAACTAGGAGGTCTGAGGCTTAAAATTTGATGTGATTTCTTACTTCCCTTCACACTGAGTTGTGCTTCACTCTAATCCCAGTCTGTAGGTGGCACTGATCCTTCATTGTAACAGTGGCAGGGAAATGATGAATGCAGTGAATTAAAAAAAAAAAATCTGTTTTTTTTTTAAAACCAAAATAAAATATGTGTGTGCGGTTGTGAAGCTGCTAGTTACATGAAGCATGTATGAGCCTACAGAGCTCACAACACTTTAAGAGTGAAGGAGGCTTCTTCCTGTCTTTAATTTAACCTATAGAGAGTATGACTATGTAATGTTATTCTGTATGTTTTGGCATGTTTTCCTCTCAGTTTTCTTTTCTCAAGAGCATTAGATCCTGATGCAAACAAGAACTGAAAATCCTGACCAGCACCTCATGCATGCTTGATTTACTTGGAGTCAAAAAGTGATTTTACTTGTTTTCTGGTTGAATAATTCCTGGAGTGATGTAAGTCTGCTAGGAATGGTCTAGGACTGCAGATAGCATACAACAAGTTGTCTGAATATCTGGTCTAATCCTATTTTTTGCATTCTTATATTTTTGGAATAAAGAGCCAAATATCTGATTAGTAATATCCGTTCTAATCAAAGGGATAGGGTTAGATTCAGAAAAAAAAACCCAGGTACTCTAACATTGGAAATGTTGCAGCCTTAGGTTGGGCACAGTTATCTACAATAAGATATTCTCATCACCTTGTCTGGAGACAATTAGTTGCCCAAGAAAGAAACCACATGCATTTTTTTACAATGAGGGTGGTGGAACACTGGAACAGGTTGCCCAGAGAGGTGGTGGATGTCCCATCCCTGGAAACATTCAAGGCCACGTTGGACGGGGCTCTGAGCAACCTGATCTAGTTGAAGATGTCCCTGCTCCTTGCAGGGGGGTTGGACTAGATGGCCTTTAAATGTCCCTTCCAATCCAAACTATTCTATTATTTTAAATTTGAAAGCTGAATAATGTAAACTAGACAGAAACAAACACTGAAGAGAGTAACAGGGCTTACGGCCATTTATTCAAAGATAATTAAGAACTTAGTTCCATTACAGAAATGAGCTGTCAAGTCTGCTCTCATGTAGAGTTGTCTTTAGGTCACATCTTTATGTCATTCTACCCTAAGACAGCAAGAATTACTGATTCTCTGTCACAACTAAGCCTAAAGGAATGTCCTAACTTGTAGGAGGGGTATTCTGGAGCAAATATGGCCATTTTTTTCCAGGTTGTTACAATTGTATAAGATAATAAATATTTATTGTAGCAGGGATTTGAACTCAACTCTACCAGAGGAGTATCCTAACCACTTCCATAAGCCTCTGTGTCAGTCTGTCACCTTTCCCTGCTCCCTCTGACTCATAAATCTTTATTTATTTGTACACTGCAGGACACCTTTAAATGTTTCATCTAAAAGAATGATCAATGACCTGGTTTTTAGATTCTTCAGCTTAGGTGGAGGTGTGCTTGGTTGAAGTTCAACATGCAGAATTTGTCAGGGGAGCAATTTGAAACTACCTTCATCACTGGGCCATTGAATGTATTTGGAACCATCTTCCTTATCAATGTCCTGTCAAAAAGAGGCAAAAATATCTGTGAGAGTGAACTGGCAAATGAAATGTAAAGGGGAACACCTAGCCTGAGTACAAGTAGAAATTTTGCCTCAAACACCTTGGCAACATTAGCTCTTAGGCAACAATATTAAATATTCGCAGTTGGAAAATCAGAGTAATCTAGAGTTAGGAACTTGGGGATTTTACATGTGCATTGCTTAGATCTAGAGAGCTGATCTGAACAGTTGCTGAAGATTTTGAGTTCCTCGGTTCTAGTTTTGGGTGCTTGCATGATGAAATGTGTTGGTCTGAAATCACTTCCAGGCTGTTTCCAATCAAGAGGCAAATTTTGCCTCCAAGGCAGGACAGCAGGGTTCATCACTGTGAAACCAAAAGGATGCCTCAAGCCTGCCTGGTATGCCTAAAGAAGAAGATTTCTCTCCATTTAAGTATAGTAAAATTTATTCCAGCATGCACACATGTTTTCTCGAATGAGGATTTGGCACTGAGGAAGCTAACATTTGAGTTGAATGCATTTTTATAGGCTGTTTCTTATGCCAAGACTACTACCTTTTTCTTTTTTTTTTTTTTTTTTTTTTTTTTCCCAGGGGGAAGCAACTGCAAACTGTAACAAAGTGGGAAGGGAAAACTGGGACTTGGATTAGGTTATTTATTTCCCAAGTTTCTTGATCCAGAAATGTTTGGGAGAGACATTCATTCTCTGTGACCCTTATGTTGCATTCAGACAAACTTTCCAGGAGAAAAAAAATCTACTTCTGTTCAAATGGAAGGGAGTTAGTAGGTGGTGCACCCAGAAGAGTTACCTTTAGGAACAGAGTATAGGAGGAGGGGATCTGAAGCCTACGGGGGGTTTCTAACAGTTTTCCTTAGATGATCTTTACAGCTTTAATGGAGATTTTTATTCCCCCATGGTGATCATATATTTGCTGCAATTCCTTCTTGTAGCGTTCCTCACATTTTGTTTACTTTTGCTGTGCTGTTTCGTTCCTTTTTTTTCCCTGTTCTTTTCCACTGCTAACTTCTCTCACTACCGTGTTTAACTTCTTGCAAAATCTGCCAGTAATGCTTCACATCTTGTGCACAAGGTGTTCTTCAAGTATGAATGAAAGGATGATTGCTATATAAGATTCATGAGGGAGAAGAAACAGGTAGATACAGTCAGATGGACCCCACGGTGCCAATACTGGTTAGTATTATAATGACGATCTCATTGTCATAGCTGTGTAGATCACACAGACAAAGCAGAATTCAAAAAGAATATTTGAAGGGCAACGAGAAAGGTTTTCTTCTGTGTTGCTTGGAAAGTTTGCTGTGTGAAAGAGGCTGCAAGAAATGTTTGAGACACCCCCAAACAGGTAAGGGAAGCTGGCACAGAGGAGCTTGATAAGACGTGAGAGAGGCAGCAGCACACTATGTCTTGGCAAATGTGAAAGTGAGAAATAATTTAATAATATCCATATTTGAAATACAAAATTGCAGAGCGATGTCAATTTTAGTGGAATACTGTGCCACATTGCTGAGATTTTCTTTTTCAGAGTGTGAATGAGGCCAGGAAGTGATTAGATCACGTCTGGATTTTTCCCCAAGGCAGTGGTGAAGACTTATTTATTTATTTTAAATTTGCGCAGTTTGCATCACAGCATGTCTCACTTTGTGTGACTGCCGGCGGAGTTAAGGGACACAGTCAATGGAATAAAGAAAGAGCGCTAGCCCATGTCTAAGAAAGCATGGTCTCAGCTTGTGTTTGAGTATAAATGCATGTGCAGAGAGAACATGGCTGGATTAATAAAGGAAACTTTTAAAAAGACATTTTAGTGAAAGTATCTGACCTACTGTCTTGGAATGACAAATGCAGGGTCTGATAGAAGAGAAGATATTCTGTCTGCAAAAGCCAGATATGGAGAAATCTTGAAGACCAGATCAAGAGTAACAAACTTTTCATCAGCCTGGAGCATCCTCTCATTGCCTCAGTTGTCTGCCTCCAGGAGCTGGTGATACCATAGAAGTCCTTCTCAGATCCCCTGTGATAGTCTCTTGCTGAAATGTTCTTTGTAGTCCTTTTTGGTTTGCATCCAATACAAAAACGACTTTGAAAGTGTTTGGTTTTTGTTGTTGTTTTTTTTTTTTCCCAAAGGATTGCCTTTTACCGGTTGGTTATGGCTGTTTATTAACAGCCATATAATTTGCAGCTAATTCATTTTTCCCTGAAGCAACAGCAGTAAAGTCCTTTCACAGTTGAGAAGTGAGCATCTGAATTGTGCCTTATGTTTGCACATCAGGCAAAGTCATATGGAGAAACACTGAAGCGTATTTTTATTCACAGTTAAGAATGACTGTGGAAGCATAGCCTTTCAGATACAGCCCTTTTAGAAATGACATAAGTATATCATGAAGGAAGACTTCTTATCTACATAAACTGCATATTTGTATGGATAAACACTGAATGGAAATAGCCTTGTCTTATTCCTGCCTTCATTTTTTTTAGTAGAAAAGCATTATTCGTTAATATAGCTATTATGTTTGTTAAATGTTTAATGTATTAAAGACAAATTGTAAAAACTTGCTGTCATTTTTCAAATTGGCATTAATTTTTTCTTGTGTAAATTTTTTTTTGCAATTTGTGTTACCACCGAGCTAGACATCAAATTAAGTAAATATCTAAAAGTTTCAGTAATTTTAACAGATAGTTACACACATTATGCATTTGTTGAATTAAATGGCTGAAAATGTTAACACAATGCACTGGCTTGCTGAACAAACTATTAGTAAAGCGTATCTATAACCTGGGCCTTAGTTTTTAGGTGTTCCTCAAGCCTACACAGCAGCATGGCACCTAACTGCTATTTAGCTACCTAACCACTCCTGATTTCACCATATTCTCTCTCTTCAATTAATTTTGATGATATTAAATTAAAGTTTGTAATTTATTTGTCTGTGTGCTGCTAAGCCAGCGATTTTATTGACAAAAGGTGGTCTACTTTTCTGGTGACATGATCTGCAGTTTTGCAGCTTACAAAGCAAAAAAAAATTGAAGTTTCCTTTACTTGTTGTAGATCACAGGAGGCTAGTAGTGAATCACATGCATTTCTAAACTCTTTATTCTATTGAACATACTATAGAGAAAAACCTTATTATGACCTTGATAGTAAATGTCTGTTGCATACCATATGCGTGATATATAAATTGGCTATGGGAAAGAAAACTACCAAACACTCTTCTTGATAAACTCTTGTTCTCCTACTCATTTTAAAGTCTTCTGTGAGCTGGAGGAAAACAGTCAGCGAATACAGCAGAACTAGTTAGCACCCATTTAGTATTATTTTGAGTAAATTGATTTAATAATTGTCCTCTGTGCTGGTAGTACAGATAGTATCTGTCTCTTCCCTTGTTTATTTAGGATTTTTCAGGTCAGAGGATGGAAGGGAAGAAGAACCTGGGGAGACAATATATGATTTCCCATTATAGGTGCACAGAAAATTAAGATTTGTACTTGTTTTTATCCCTGTGAGTCACTGGATACAACTTGTCTGATGTGAGCAATACAATGAGATAAAGTTTTGTCTTCAGAAGTGCTGAGGTTTGAAGATACATCAAGAAGATGATGGTGGTAACAACCACCAGGTCAGCTACTACCAGAACCTTTAGTTGGAAACATAGATATATGTTCTGGTTTTGTTTAGCAAGGGGGGGCCTAAGGTGGTAGCTTCTGTAGGAAACTGCTAGAAGTCGCTCCCCTTTGTTAGTGGACTCGGCTGGGCCTAGGGCGGACCTGCTGCTGGCCAAGGCCAAGCCAATTGGTAGCAGAATGTTCTGTGATAACGCCTCTGCGATAACGTATTTAAGAAGGGGAAAAACAGGAAAAGGAGGGAGGAGAAGATGTGAAGCCAGCTGAGCGGGGGC
>WHYT01015589.1:51388-77887 GCA_009806455.1 Tetrax tetrax | reverse complement strand
TTTTGCTGCAATTTATACATATTTAAAATAACTTGCTTACCTGAGAGGGTATCTTTAAGCCCTTCTGTGTTTTATCGGAGGCGTGAGAAGTGCAAGGATCTTGAATCTGGGTGGTTTTTTTTGTTTTTGTTTTGGTTTGGTTTTTTTTCAAATATACTTGCAACTCAGAATGTGAATAGGTATCCCTGCTTTCCAGCTTCATCTATTTCCATGGAATCCTGAGTATTTGACACTTACAAATAATATAAAGCTGGTGAAATCAAAAGCAGTCTTACTAACTAATCAATGCTGTGGAGTTCGTCTCTCCCAGCATTTTAGCCTTCTAAAAGGTGTCCATTGTGGACAAGAAATCTAGGATCTCTCTTTAGGTAAAGGGGAAAGTTAAACAGTTTTTGTGTGTATTCAATCATATGCTAAATCAGGATTGAAAATTATGTGGCATGCCCCTTGCAGGTGTCAGTTTCTTTCAGTGTACCAAGAGGAAGTTTAGGTGACAACCTCAGTTACGAGGCACACCTTTTATACAGTGATGCACAGCTGGAAAGAAAAGCTGAGCATATAATAATTGATCAACCATTCTACTACAAAATACACTTCTGTGTATGTATGTATTTTATGTATCTACATATATACACACACAGAGATATATATTTATGTGGCATTTTTACCATTCAGGAATATTCATATTCCACTCAAAACTGGCAGGATACTTGTCATGCTCCAATTTCAGATGAGAGGAAGGCCCCCTTGCGTTCTAGGCTAAATTTCTCAGAATCAGCTCTGCATTCAGGTTCGTGCAACATACGGGAGGACTCTAGTCCTATGGTTTAACTGAAGTTCCATTGTTCGGGTGGTGGTTTGATGTCTTGACAATGTTGAGATAAATATTCAACACAGTCTTTTATAATACTAAAATTTGAAAAGTTCAATTGTTTACCATTTTTAATTCAAGTTACATGTACAAAACTATTATATCAGTATTCGAGCAAGCCTTGCTTGTCAGTAGTGCAAGTAATTAAAGGGTTCAGTACTTAAATATTGCTACATGCAGTTAAGAAATAAGTTGTTTTAAACGACAGACTGGGAGAAAAACATAGCTTAATAATAACTACATTGATACATGCATATATCCACAGCTGGAAAAATAGCTGCTCAGAGATCATTATTTTAGAATCACAGAACAGTTAGGACTGGAAAGGACATTTAGGTCATCTAGTCCAACCCCCTGCAAGGACCAGGGACATCTCCTACTAGATCAGGTTGCTCAGAACCTCACGCAACCTGGCCTTGAACATTTCCAGGGATGGGGCATCCACCACCTCTCTGGGCAACCTGTGCCAGTGTTTCACCACCCTCATTGTAAACAATTCTTTTATATCCAGTCTGAATCTGCCTCACTCTGTTTTAAAACCATTACCCCTTGTCCTATCACAACAGGCCCTGCTAAAGAGTTTCTCCCTGTCTGTCATAGTTTAGCCCCACTCACTCCACTCCACCCTCCAATGGGACAGGGAGGAGAACTGGTAAAGACAAGGAGGCAAAACAGACAGGTTGAGATTAAAAACAAGAGCTTAAGAAAACAAAACAGAGGTGGAAAACAAGCAAACTAATAACAGAAAATACTTAAGCACATAATTTACAGTACAATAGCTTACCGTAGGCCCTAATGGCCAGGTCCCTCCCAAGAAGCAGGAACCTCCTTTCAGCCCTCTCCTCACTTACATACTGAGTAGATGTCACTTGGTGTGGAACAGCCCTTTGGCCAGTTTGGATAAACTATCCCAGCTGTTGGCTAATTAGTAACCTATCCCAGCTGTGTCCCCAGCCACAGGTGTCACCAGCTCCAGTTCCTCTCCCAGCTCAGATGAAAATTTATTCTAGCCACAACCAAGACACCATCTTTCTTATAAACTCCCTTTAAGTACCGGAAGGTTGCAATAAGGTCTCCCTGGAGCCTTCTTTTTTTTTTTCCAGGCTAAACAGCCTCAACTCTCTCATGCAGTCCTCATAGGAGAGGTGTTCCAGCCTTCTGATCATCTTTGTGGCCCTCCTCTGGACTTGCTCCAACAGGTCCATGTCCTTCTTATCCAGAGCTGGAGTCTCATGAGAGTGGAATAGAGGGGGAGAATCACCTCCCTTGACCTGCTGGTCACTTTTCCATCACTTTACTTAATTACGAGAAGGTAACTGGTGAAATTATGGTTGAGGGTGGGTAATATGAAAGAATAAAGCACTAATGGTTGTTTTCATTTTGAAACTCAGCAATGATCCTTCCAGCAAAGGAAAATCAATGCAAACGTTGCACTTGCAGACCAAAACTAATGTTGACTGTTTCATTTGTCAAGATTTCAATCACAGATCTAAAATATTTCAATGAGCTATTTTAATCAACCTAATCTTTCCAAGATTGACCACTTATACAAAATATTAAACTTGAAATCATCTATCTTGAGATAGCAACTGATTTTGTTTATTACTGTCCTAACCGTGCCTGTCTACCTTCCCCACTTTAAAATTTAATATTTTTTTTTTAATCATTAGTTTTGTTAGTGAATTATGACTGAAATTAATGGACATCTGCCTGCTGAGGGATTAGTCACAGTCTGTAGCTAATGTGCTAACACAATGAACAATACTACACATCACAGGAATAAAATATTCTTCTGTCTATGTATTTACCTTATCGAATGTCAGCAGCTGGCCTTGCTGTGGAAGATTCTGAAGTCTTTCAAGGGAATGACTATCACACATTGCTATAAAGGTGGTATACATGGAAAATGACAATTTAACAGCCAGGACATTCATTCTGTATCTCATTTTTCCTGTCCTCTCTTCTGGTGAATTCCCAACCTGTAATACAAAGGTGTATGGGGACTGAGAGCCCTTTAAAAAGTTGTTATAACAGTAACTGACTCTAAACGTACTTAAAGGCCTTTAAAATTATCTGCAGTGTAGTTTAAAAACATATATATGTATCTCTAGTAACCTTGTCTTCCAATATCATTTGGAAAAAGTATCCAAAGCATCTTAAAATTTTGGCTTACTATGGGAAGGTGGCTCCCATCATGTCTTCAGCATGGGTATGTAAAATGTGCAATAAGTAATTTCTGTGGTTATTTTATAGAACACAACATATTTAATTATCTTTATCAGTGAAATAATAATATGGCTGTTATTAAATCCAGAAGTACAATACAGACTCAGCCCAGTTCATATGAAGCCTGCTACTTTAGTAATTCTAAAATAAATTGGTGTTTTTAATGACTTTTTGGCTGAAACACAAATCACTATTGCCTGCTATCATAATTTTGCCAATTTTTTTTAACAGACTAATAAGGCCTAGAATTTAAAAAAGAAATTGGATAGTAATTGAAATAAGTCAAGGTATGGGATAATACTGTAGTTAAGAAAGACCAGGTAGTGTTTATCCATCCATTCAACCTACCACATACTATCAACTATAAAAACTGTAGCAGAAAATAATTTCATTTTAAAGTGATGATTTCAGATGAATTTCTTTTTTTTGTATATGGTTTATATTTCCTCAATTATCTTCTCGGTTGCCAGCAATCTAGAGTAATGCAAAGGCATCATTAGGTATGGAGCAATGGCAAGAATTCTCTCCTCTCTGTAGGCTTGCTGTTTGAATCATGATAGTTGCCAGTTTAAATCTGTAGGACTATAAAGCAACTTTCCCTAGAGAAGTAACAATATCCTGTCAATCATCTTTACTGGCTCTATTTGCCTCCAGATCAAACTCAAAGTCCCCCCAAGCAGCTTAAAAAAAAACTTTTCAAAGTTAACTTTGTAATTGCTCACTTACTCCCATATTGGTGTAAGTGTGTATTCTATGATTTCTCCACAATGGTAAATCCTGCTTTTTGTTTCATAGCCTCTCTCAGAAAAACCCTTGAGCCAAAAATTTCAACTGAGACTTCAGGCTGTCAGATTCTCTACTGCTTTGTAAAGTATAAGCCCTTTACTTTCAGCTCATAGTAGTTCCATTAGTCCCTCTTAGTGTCTTCCTTTTTTCTTTCTCCTTCCCTTGACTTACTTCTGTTGGCAGTCATCAACATCTTAGTGGGACAGGTAAAAATATCTCCCCTACTGTTCTTATTTTTTCTTCTCTTAATCCTGACAAACCCCCACTTGCTTTAAAAAAAAAAAAATTCCATTTGATTAGGATCTGGCTAAATAGTACTAGAGCAATTGCAGTTGTTTCAGCAGAATAAAGGGAAGAGGAAAGTTTAAGTATTTTCATATTAAAAACCTCTCTATTCTAGATCTGTCTAATTTTTACACTTCTTTATTAGAAATTCAGGGATAGTAGAGGAAAGTACAAGCATTGGTGGTCCTTTTCTCACAATATTATTGCTCTTGCTCCAAACAAGGGCTGGGGATTTGACCCTGCTTGACTGGGGGATTGGACAAGATGACCTCCAGAGGTTCCTTCCAACCTCAACTGTTCTGTGACTCTGTGAATTGTTTTTGTTGCATCTCAAATAAATCCTTTATCTAGCAGAGCTATTAGCAACAAGATGCTAACAGAGGTGCCAATGACCTCTGCTCTCTAGATATTCCCTAGTAGTCATTACAAAAGAGAGTATTTCAGCTTTGTTTTGAAACTGTGAGAATATTCTCTTGTGACCATACCCTGCCTGCCTTCCTTCTCCCACAAATGGGTAGGTTTCATGTACCAATTATTCCCTTTCTACACAAAAGGATAACAAAATCATATAAACAGATTCAGCCACAATCACACTTTAGTTTTCACAGCTATTCTAAGTACAGCTTAAATTTTCTTAGGCTTAATCTCTACTTTACTACAAAAAATACCATACTTCTGTAAATGTAAAAGTCTGCCTGCATCAGATAGTACATGTTAAAACCATCTTACTGGGTAGAATAAAACCAAATTTATCTGAAATATTAGTACTTAGTTCAATTATTTTTAAAACAATGAAGACCAAAGGAGTTGTTTTCAGCCCTGATGAAACTAAGCAGTAAAAATTAGTGTTGATTTAGTTTAGTAGAAATCTAATTAGTCTTGCTTAGTCAAAAAGTCCTCAGCTTAAATTTTCCAGACTAACTATTAATCAGAAAACATGCTAACATTTGAATTTGAACTGCAATGCATTCAAGGAGCAGCTTTGTAATCTTAGGATGTACAGGCCCTTGTGGCAAGGTCATAGCCTGTCCCTAGTCCATGTATGCTCATCTGAGACTTCCAATATGGATACCAGTTAATTGCAAGATACCTGCTAGGAAGAGACCTACTTAATTGCAGTTACTATTCAATAGCTGTTGGTATAGTAATGATTTCTGCATATTATTAATCTAAACTGAATTTGAAAGAAACCTTGAGGGGGGATCTTCTTCCTCTCTCCTCCAAGGTTATATATTGAAACAAGACCATAATTACTACAAGCACAAACTTATTCAGTCATTCACTTATAGTCATCAGGAGTTACATTTCAGTGTTAAAATAATTGAGAAATTTTCCTTATTAAAAAAATAAGCAAAGATAATTTTTTGAGTTTTTAAATCTAGCAGTGACTCTGCATGTGTAAGTGCTCCTGACTGTTAACTGTATATGCAAATCTGTGGAAACTGCAGCTCAAGCTGCGTTTGGAGCTGTAGGATGCTGGAGTGCTGATGCAATAACTCAGACAATGTCCCAGATAAAATTTCCTTGGTGAGTTCTGAAAGGATGATGCTGTGTTTTCATATTGAGGGGACAAAAAATGATCTTAAAACTGTGGTCCAAATCAGATTAGAAAAATATCCAAGATCCTGCAGGTGGGTCAGGGCAATCCCAAGCAGAAATACAGGCTGAGCAGAGAATGGATTGAGAGCAGCCCTGAGGAGAAGGACTTGGGAGTGCTGGTGGACGAAAAGCTCAACATGAGCCGGCAATGTGTGCTTGCAGCCCAGAAGGCCAACTGCATCCTGGGCCGCAATAACAGAAGCGTGGCCAGCAGGTTGAGAGAGGTGATTCTCCCCCTCTACTGCACTCTCATGAGACCCCACCTGAAGTACTGTGTCCAGCTCTGCAGCCCTCAACATAAGAAGGACATAGACCTGTTAGAGAGAGTCCAGAGGAGGGCCACAAAGACGATCAGAGGGCTAGGGAGCACCTCTCCTATGAAGACAGGCTGAGACAGTTGGGGTTGTCCAGTCTGGAGAAGAGGAGGCCCTCAGGAGACCTTATTGTGGCCTTCCAGTACTTAAAGGGGGCTTATAAGAAAGATGGGGAGAAACTTTTTAGCAGGATCTATTGTGACAGGAAAAGGGGTAATGATTTTAAAACTGAAGGAGGTAGATTCACATTGGATATAAAGAAATTATTTTTTTTTTTTTCACAATGAGAGTGGAGAAACACGGGAAAAGTTGCCCAGAGAGGTGGTGGATGCCCCATCCCTGGAAACATTCAAGGTCAGGTTGGATGGAGCTCTGAGCAACCTGATCTAGTCGAAGATGTCCCTGCTCCTTGCAGGGGGGGTTGGACTAAATGACCTTTAAAGGTCCCTTCCAACCCTAATGATTCTATGGAAATACAACCAACTCAATGTGCTAAAAGTAGTTCAAATTTTTCCATCATATTTTTTTTCCTTACACTTCCTTTTGAATTATGTCAATCCTAACAAAAAGTTAAGTTCAAGTGTCAGCAGAAATCATAATTTGTAACTGTACTACTTTACCAACTATGATACTGCAGAGATGATGCCTGGCTAGATCTGTACAGTGCCTGCAATCTTTGTAAACAGTGCTCATATCTAAGATATGTCAGTACCCAGGGTATGAGAAAAGATTAGCATTGACTAATGTGAGCATAACTACTTCAAAGGTGACCAAAATGTCTCCCTCAAAACCTGCTGCATACACAAAATAACTGAAGAAAATAAATTAAAATAACAAAAAAAAACCCTAACAAAGCCACATGCCTCCACACAAAGCAACACACATTAAAACGATGGTGCTATTTCTTCCAAGAGATAGTGCAACTCTTAATGTTGCAAATGCAGTCAGTGGAGTGGCGTTTAGGAGTTCTTATATTTGAGAGTTCTTTGAATTTTCTTTATCTAAAGATCTGATTTTACTGTGCGTATTTGAGTAACATTGAATGTACAGTCGTGTTCGTAAAAGCTCCAAAAATCAGAAAGATAAAGGGTAACATTGTGATTTTTGTTGTGACTACATTACTGTGCTAACCACAAAGATGCTTCAGCATGTTGTGACATGCACCAATATAAAATGATTTTGATGTTTCACTGGTATAATAGCTTATTAAAGATACAAATCGTCATTCTGCCAGTGTAACACATCCCTAAGATCCTTCAGGAATTACTACTGAATTTCATTTTTTATTTAGCCAGCTACATGCTGTACATTTATTAACAAAATAGAACTTTGGTAGATCTACAGTGAACTGTGTTCACCCTTCAGGCAAACAAGCCCCTCAAAGCTCCTCACAAGCTGTCTGCTTGTCTTGCAAGTTTGCTTCTTTCTGCGAACCTAAAAGCACTCAACAGGCTGACGTGGAATGGATTGCCTAGAGGAAGTGTGAATATTTCAACAGTGAACCGCTGGGAAGCTTTCACAGTTGAAAAGAAAGGCATTAAATAGTCCTTTCTGATGTGTCTTGGAAGGAAATCACTAATCACGATATTTAAATTATTTTCAGAAGATGAAGTACAAATGAAGATGAGGTACAGATTAGTGGCTGGGTCAAAAAGATTGTTAATGAGGAGTGAAAGAAGAACAAGTGCTGAATACAAAGGACAGAGTCTGAAAACTATAGTCCAAATCAGCAGAGATGCAAAGTTGTAGGAAAAGCTGCAATTAAGAAAAATACTTCCAAGCTGCCCTAGTCACCAAATTCTTGAACAGTACTTTGTATAAAATGCTCAGAGACACCAAGAATCAATTTTTCATAGATGCTCAAAGAAAAGAGTACAGCTATAGTTGGCACTAAGTGACTAGAATGTCAGAACAAAATGGGCTGGAATTTTCAATTACAGAAGGATACTCATTCTAAGAGTTGAGGGTTCTGATGCACAACTCATTTGGTCATTAAAGTAATATTCATGAAGAATATTAAATGGATGACCTGTGACCTGGTCAGAGCTAACTAGATTTAAATGTTAGTCTTTTTATATACCAGTAAATCTGTGTCTGCTGGCTGTGATCATAAAAAAGGATCAGGAAGTTACAGGAAGATTTAGGTGCCTGATGCCAGTCAGACTAGAACTTGTTTGTCATAAGAACTAGTACCCTCAGGATCAGCTACCTCTAACCTGAAGAGCTTGCACGTAAACTACAACAGCAGCATCAGCTGATGTAGGAGGACAGATCGAATATATTAGCAGATAGCAGTTTGAGAACTGGAATTGCATCACACACATTAGATCAGGAGGAAAAGACTTCTCTGCAAGCATAGAAAGAACAGTTAGTGCAGACAGTGGCTGAAAGCAGTAGGACAGGAAGACTATGATCAATTTGAAATACCCTTAGGTATTCAGAGTGAGAAGATGACTGGATGGGATGGGGAGGAGTAAATTTATTCATTTATTTGCAGAAAGAAAGGTGTGGAGACTCCTGATAAGCCTGAAATAAGTGATCTTGTCTCACTCACCTTGCCTGCTTAGAACTCAGTAATAACTGGGTCACTTGTAGCAAATCTTTATCTAATCTAATTTTAAAGAACCACCCCAGACAAACAAACTTCACAATTAAACCTTCTAATCACAGGTTCTACAAGCTACACACGTGCTTTTTGATGTTTACTCATCAAAGTGATTTTTTTTTCAATGTCTAAGTAAGTTCTCTTCCCCAAGTGCCCCTTTGCAAGAGTTGAGTGAGTCTCATCAAGCTGCAGATCATTCATATATAGAAACAATTCAGGACTTCCTTCAAAACCCTTCTAGCTTGCTCAGTAATGTAGGACAGTAAATTGTTCAACCCAAAAGCAATTTTAAAAGAAAAGAAAGAAGATATTACAAATGTTTTTAAATGCCTCTCCAAAATTTCTGACTATACCTAAAGGGATCAGAAAGACTTGCTCAAAAAGACTTCTCAGAAGCTAAGGAGAGAATGAAAGACCAACGTTCCTGTTGGAACACACAGAAGGGTCAGATTAAGAGAATTTTAAATATTATCTTTCTTCCTCTTTGTTGCTGCTGTTGCTGTTAAATCTCATACTAGTCATGGAGGAAAAAAAAAATGCACTTAAGGCTCCACAAGTACATTAAAATTTAATATTTACCACAGTGGCATGAAAACCAGATATTGTATTCCCAGGTGAAAGTAATGAAAAGATCAGAGATGCAGGTTTCCTGGAACTGGCATATTAGATCTAAGACACTTGAATCTGTGTGTCTCATTGCCTTTGGTGATTCCGATGTTAACATATTTTGCCAAAATTTCTTTTACATGGGAAACAGAAGTATGGACAGTGCAGTTGATCTTTCTTCCTCAAATTCTATGTCAATCTGTTATCCATTCAGGAATATAGTAGATACCATATTACATAGATTTTGCAAGTAAATCATACCAGTAGCGCAGACAAGCTGCAGGAGGTATGCCATGTTTCCTCACAGATCATCAGCTTGGCAGAATCACTACATAAGCTAAAAGCCTTTTTTTTTTTTTTTTCTGAATTGCTGTAGTTTGTATCCTGCTGTGTAAGCGGTCTTCTTCCTTAAAGTTATAATAACTTCCTTCATAAAAGCCATTGTCTTGAAAGCATTTGTTTCATCTAGACTATAATTTTCAGAGAGTGGATAACAAAACAATTTTCCTGGTGTTTTCCTACAGCAATTAGCTATAATGAAATTTAAGCCAATTACATGTTCATTCAGCTACTATCAGCCATCTAGATATCTTGTTCAAATTCCGATGATCTCATTCCCCAGACCATTTTATACATGTACAGGTACTTGATAATTGCTTCCAATGATTCTGTTCAATTTGGATCTACTTTGTGGCATTTGTTTCATGTTTGATCTGATAAATGCTATACTTACACCATTTCCATGTTTTCTGTGCGTATTGCATTTTCTGATTACACTTTCGATATTCAAACTACAAAAGCTATTATTTACAGATTTAATCTCAGGAACTGCTTCAAATTAAGTGAATCATACTTCACATTTCAATTGTGCAAGCATGAGCAGTGTCGTTAAGAACTCACTTAAATGAGTAGTGCTTTTGGGTAGGTTTTAACCTGTGACACTCAGTCATGTAGTACAACCTAGCTGAGTGGACAATAACTTACTAAATCGAGCAACTTGATAATATCTGTTTGCCTTATGATATTACTAATAGTACCGTTTTCTACTTAGAGGTCCCACACCACCTACCTTCTTGATGCCGCTTTGTGTTTTGCTGTGGCTTCTACATTACAAGCTAAGTTTTTCCAGAAGTATTACAGTGTTTGAAAATTTCTTTGCAATAATTCTTTGATCTGAAGAAGCAGCTAGAAAAAGTCATGGGACAGAAGTATCAGGATATTCCAGAAACTGTTTATGGTAGGAAGAAGGGAAAGAGTTCAAATCACTGCTTTGTATTCTGTAATGGTCAACTGCAAGAAATGTTAACACTCCTGAGATGGAGCGAGAACCACTGCTAGACTGTATAATACTTAGAATTCTGGCTTGAAGTGTCTAAAGGCATAAAAAATAGCAGAAAAATAGAAACTCAAAACGCTTTATAGCACTGAAATGTTTTCTAGAACTTGTGTCAGTCAAATGAATGGGACATGGCTTTCTTGTTTTATATGGGGAAAATAAGCAGTGACATTGGCATGTTCTTTTAGTACAAAATCTTCCATTATGGAAGACTTCAGTTCTGACACAAAAGGAAAATAGTGAGTTTTCTGCTCTGGTGATTCATCATATAATTTTAGGCCTGTAACTATAACAGAAACCACCACTTCCTCAACTGTGACTCTTTCACTCTTACCATCTAATTGAAACTTTCTGCATCTATAAATAAATCGTAAAAATCTGCTATCCATATTATGAGATCCTGAAGGCTTCCAAAACTAATCGTCCCTCTGTTGGGAGACATAAAAATAAGAATACTAAGTTTTTCCAGTAACATTTTGGTAAGCCTGTAAGTTGGCTTTGAGAGGTGGTGTAATCTCCTATTATGCATTATTCAGAAGATTTGCAAGCAGAAACTAGATGGCTCAGAAAGACATATTATTTGACTGGGGAAAATGATATGAGAATAATGCCAAAATGGAGATTCAATTATACAAAGAAGAGAGTGAAAAAAAAAAAAGAGGATAAAATACAACTGGAATGTAATATTCTATTTGAGAAAAACTGAACAAAGACTCAAACTGTTAAATCTTAATTTAAACTTTCTGGGAAAATAACCAGATTTTTTTTTTTTTTGCAAGAATAATCTCTAGCTTTCCCAAACTAAGAGTGATTCCAGTCATTAGAAGTTAAAACTGATATTCTAGCTCTAAATAGTAGAAAATTGTAAATGTCACTGTTGGTAGTATAGATGTTTACAGTGGGTATATTACTGTTACTTCAATTGAAATTAAAACATGACTCATTACTTAAAAATACAACTGTAAGTCTCCCTGAAACTTGTTCCAAATTTGCTTACCCTTTAGGTCATGTAACTTCAGGAAATACCACAGTATTGCTTAAAAAAGGACAGATTATTCCAATTGTAGCTCTGGCATTTTTATTTCTGCATTAAACACAAACTTCAAGATATTTACCGAGGATCAGATTTTGACACTATTGAGGGTAGATTTAAGAAGGATAACACTACAAACAGTCTCAGTACTTGTACAGTGAACACATACAAGATGGTGTAGGTAGCTCCTCTGTGTAGCTATCCCACTTCCGAGGTATGGAGAAGGGAACAGGGGATGTGCCTTGTTTATCTTCCTCCACTCTCAAGATTGACTTTATATTTTATAAATTTTATATTGTGCTGATGCTCAGCACTACTAGACATTTCTAGATATTCTTGCTCAATATCTATTTTGGTCAGGATGAAAATTCTAACTAACTCTTCAGAGCTAAGTAGTGATTAGTGACAATTTGAAAAATCCTCATGTCTGCAGATCCTGATTCTCATGGGAGACTTCAGAAAGCAGCACAATGGTGCACAGGCAATTTGGGAGATTTTTGAGGTGTGTCGTGAGTCCTAATGCAACTGCTGGGTATGTGAACTGAGAGTAGTGCTCTACTGAACCAACTGTTTACAAATAAGGAAGAAACTTTGAGGGCTAGGAGATACTCAGATTGTACAACTCTTGAAGCATAAGACTGGTACAGGCCCCGAAGCAGGAAGAGGAGCAGGCATAGCAAGCAACAGCTGCTGAATGAGACTCGCAAATTAGTTATGAGTAACGGAGAAAAAAATGGGATACTCAATATTTCTTTTTTTTTTTTTTTCAGTCTTCACAGGTAAGGCCAGCCTATCTCTATGCTAAGAAGCAATGATGAAGCATATAGTGAACCACTGATAGAAGAGGGCTGAGTTAGGGACCTTTTGTATGGATTACAACAATGTCTGTAGACATATATTGTTGGGACCTTACAGGAGGCATGCAAGTGTGCTAATAGGGTTGGAAGATGTCACTGCAAAGCCACTGCATAATTTTTGTAAGGTTATGCAGGTCAGGGAAAATTCAATATGAGAGGAAGAGGGATTAGAAAATATCATTCCTATCTACATAAAAGGCAACAAGGAAGAATCAGGGAATTACAGGCTACTTGACAAGCTAACTAGTTGATAACCGACCACCTATGTCTTTTCATGTTTTCTTGATTTCTATTTGACAAACGGAAGCAGAACAGAAGTGACAATTCTCATTTATTGAATAGTATAGGATATTTGTGAGCAAATACTTTTGTGCAAAAATAGCTGTGGTGGAGTGTTGTGGTTTAACCCCACAGGCAGCTAAACACCACACAGCTGTTCACTCACTCTTGGCCCCCAGTGGGAAGGGAAAGAGAATCAGGAAAAAGGTAAAACAAGTGAGTTAAGATAAACACAGTTTAATAGGACAGAAAAGGAAGGAAAAATAATATTAGTAATAATAATTACGAAAGAATATGCAAAACAAGTGATGCACAATGCAACTGCTCACCACCCGCTAACCAATGCCCAGCCAGTCCCTAGGCAGCGGTCGCCACTCCCCGGCCAAGTCCCCCCAGTTTATATGTTCCACATGATATCATATGTTACGAAAAGCCTTTTTGGCCTGTTTGTTTCAGTTGTTCTGGCTGTGCCCTCTCCCAGCTTCTTGTGCACCCCCAGCCTCCTTGCTGGCAGGGCAGTATGAAAAGCTAAGAAGTCCTTGACTTAGTGTGAGCACTACTCAGCAACAACTAAAACATCAGTGTGTGATCAACATTATTCTCACCCTAAATAAAAAAACCCCTGCATTATATCAGCTACTAGGACAAAAATTAACTCTATCCCAGGCAAAAAAAGGACATGGAGCCAGACCGAAATGTATACCGTTAGTTGAAATCCTACAGATTATTGGTTATTTTCACAATAACTGTCCAAGGTATTGCCTTTTTAGAAAGTCTCTGATCTATGGGCCTCAGAAAGGAGCTGTTACAGCCAAGATGTATTTAAATTGAAAGAATTATGTTAGCATACTTACTGTATCCTTTAGGGTGACAAACTGACAGAAATGTTAGTCACTTCACATAGGTTCATGAAGAGGAGAATCATAGTGGTCTACTAAAATTTGTCTTTTTTTTTTCCTCAGAGTCAAACAGCTCTGCCAGCAAAACTTTGACATGAAAATCCAGACTTCATCATATATATGCTACATATATTACAGAAACAAAATGTGACTGAGCTGTAAATCTGATTTGAACAGTAGTTAAAACCAAAAGTTTCTTCTTTCATTGTGCTGATACTGTATACACTAAAATTTTTAGTGTTTTCTGCTGTTCTAAAAATTGAAGTTTGACTGTGAAGAGCTACAAGTGCTGAAGAAAAGGCATAACTAAACACTTTCAAAAAGAAAGTCTGACTCCATAAATTTGATTAGTTTCTTAAGTTCAACAATATGTAAGTAAAACTCTTAACTCCTGAGTAAAACCTTCTAGATTGCAAGAATGTAAAGCCACATTTCTTTCCTGAAGGCCAGAGAATTAGAGGTTCTGAAGAAAAGAAGATCAGGCAATGATTTCACAAGTTTTGTAATCATTTACTCTTATTGAATTTTTAAAATTTTTGGTCAGGCAATCCCTGTGATTTTTCATATAGTCTGAAAAGAAAATATGTGGCTGATATGACTTCCCCGAGCCAGTACCAAATCTGCAAGTAGCTTTCTGACATTAATATTTTCCTTTTAGTATCTTTTTGCAGAAAATACACTAAAGCAGTTTTAAATCATTTTAGCATTCATAGCAGCTTGTATAAATGGAGGACATAAGAATACAAGAGATTACAATATTTTGTATAGCAAAGTTTTACAATTTGAGATAAATTGGTTTGACTTTATAATTTAAATGTGAAAATGAACTAATTGATTTAATTTTGTCCTTTACACTAATTTAATTTCCAATGCTATATTATAGTATAAGTATTAATAAAATTTTACTTTTGTGTTGAGTAATATGCTGTATTAGCAAAAGGAACCAATTTTATAGACTTCCACTTAATAACTTCTTACATTTTAATTTCATGGTAAATTCTTACATTTAAGTTCAGGGATGTTTCAAATTTTCATTCTGAATAAGAATAATAGCCACTCTGAAATAATGGAATTCTGTTTTCTAACAGGTATTTTAAGTATTTTTGTTAATATTTCCTTATTGAATTTAGTAGGATACACTGTAGTTTCAAGAACAGAGGCATGTATTAATGTTTAATAAATAGTATAAATGATAATAAATGGTATTGATTTCATCTGAAGGTCTGAACAATCATAAACATTTCAGAGACATATATAGTTCTTTTACAATCTATCGACATAGCATTTTTGTAGATAATAAAATAACTTTTTTTTTTCAGACTTTACATGACAACATCCCTCAGTAAGAATTAAGCTGGTCAGTAATTGATCAGATACCAAAACCAGATGATATTGTAGAATGCAGAATCACAGAATAGTTTGAGTTGGAAGGGACCTTTAAAGGCCATCTAGTCCAACCCTCCTGCAAGGAGCAGGGACATCTTCAACTAGATCAGGTTACTCAGAGCCCTGTCCAACCTGTCTTTATTGTAGTGGTGGGGTACAAAACTGGATGCAATACTTAGATGTGGCCTGGCGAGTGCAAAGCTGAGGGTGACTATCCTTCTCCTTGGCTGCTCCATTTCTTGTAGTTGGCTAGTTGAGCACTCCCTCTGATCAGCTACTTATTTTAAATCATATTCCTGGTACCCTAGCTTTTCCAAGGCCTGGTAAAGAAAGCTTAGGTATATAATGCAAAGCAGAGGACTTAATTCACAATGCTTTTCCTAGGCCTACGCTGATCTGACTTGGAGAAAAGACGACCATTGATCAAAATCTGTTAGCATGTAGTTTATTTTTTGCTTTACTGAATAGTTTCTGAGATGTTTGGTGTTTCAGAGGCCTCTATGACATTATGCTGCCAGAATTCCATGGCAAAAAAAATGTGTAAACCAGATTCTCTGGAGGCTGAAGCTGACACAGTAACTACATGACCCTTTGCTCTCTCACATTTGAACAAGGATTCCCTACAATAATATGTATGATTGTTGCTTAGGGATGACTGTTTATCCCAGTTGATGACTACATACTGATTCTGCAACTAAAACAGATTTTAAGGTAGTGGGGTGCCATTACACCTAGTGATTATAATTTAAAATAAAATTGTGACCTAGTTCATGCTTCGTATGTTTAAAAGTGTTTATGCAGTGAGAAAGAGAATATCAGGGCATCCTCTACATGGTCTTTTGATTCCAAAGCACTGAAGTAGTTCTATGATTACAACCTGCATGCAGCAGAACAGTGCATTAAAGAGATTTTATTGACTTCAATTATAGATAAACTAATCAGCAGATAATGACAGAAAGGAAAGGGAATTTAGCCAAACACTAAACTTGAAACACACATATTACAAATCAATTCTGTTTCAAATTAAACACTTACAGACCAATCATTCAATGATTAATAAAACAGACACTCTTACAATTAACTCACTTTTTGAAAAATACACAAAGGATGTTAATTATATGTCCTTTAAGTTTCCAGTTGGTAATTGTACTGTTTGTATACAAGGTTCTTTATAATGTGTACAAAACCTTAATTTAAATTCAGCAAATATTGTACAATTCAAGTACATAGTAACTCTGTCCTCCTCCCCCAGGATATGCCAAGAAAAAAAAAAGAAATATCTTTATCATTTCCCTTTGTTGCAGTTAAATAATACACAATGGTTACAGTATTACTTCTAAATTATGAATAACCGACTCTTTGTCAACACATGAATGCTGAGTCTGAAACACTTTGGGAGGCTGGTTTTTCTTTTTTTTTTCTTTCTGCACTTTAAGATTTCCTTTTCACTTCAGTGTCACTATAAATGTTTATATGGAAGTAGTTTCTTTCAAGTCTGGAGCTTAGAAGGAGCAGAAAAAACAACTCTACTATGTTGTGCTCTATATCCAACAATATGCAGGGCATAGTGTCTTATCTCTCTTATGCTGGCAGATATCTTGGCTGGTCTTTAGCAGCTGCAAAGTGTCATAATTTTGTTATTTCCTTTCTGCAGTGCCTCTGCAAGCTCCTCAGAGCCTGCCTCCTTTAAGAAAGCTCCAGTCCTTTTCTGGAAATAGTAATTTTCTTTCCTTTTGCCATCTGCCATTAGAGTAAAAGAGTGGCCCGAAGATATCACCACGTGCTTGCAATGCCTTAAATCATATGGGAATCACACAATTCTTAGATGTGGAGCTTGTCTTTCAGAACTGCTAATCTCAGTCAATCAGTCAATCTCAGATTAAAGGATTCTAAATTTCTGTGCCAAATATTTTCATTTGAAGTTGCTATTATTATTTTCCTACATTCCTCTTTCTAGGATCTTTGGCCATATTTTCAAGTGTATCTCAGAAACTCTGAAATTTGGAAACCTGTACTGAAAACTGACTCTTAAATAATCCTTTCACTTTATCAGTCAGGGCATTTCTGTAATGGGTGTATTGCAAATGTGTCTTCTGTAGACTCATGATAGAAACACACAGAGACAGTCTCACTTGAACTTGCAACTGCCATTTTTCAGAATGTTATGCCTAAACAATTTCTTTAGGTTTTTTGGTCTACTTAGTTTATGAAAAAAAAAAAAAAAATCTGTTAAAATTATACAGGGAAAGTCTACTTAATCCTGTTTGATAAAACGTAGTTTTAAGAAAAGACTTTATATATGCAGGGAAAAGAGAAACACAAGACAAAGGCATATTGACATTTAGAATCATAGAATCATAGAATGGTTAGAGTTGGAAGGGACCTTCAAAGGTCATCTAGTCCAACCCCCCTGCAAGAAACAGGGACATCCCTGACTAGATCAGGTTGCTCAGAGCCTCATCCAGCCTGGCCTTGAACGTTTCCAGGGATGGGGCATCTACAACCTCTCTGGGCAACCTGTTCCAGTGCTCTACAAATCTCATTGTAAAAAATTTTTTTTCTAATATCTAATCTAAACCTCCCTCCTTCTAATTTAAACCCATTACCCCTTGTCCTATCACAACAGGCCCTACTGAACAGTCTCTCCCCATCTTTCCTGTAGGCCCCCTTGAGGTACTGGAAGATGGCTATCAGGTCTTCCCAGGGCCTCCTCTTCTCCAGGCTGAACAGCCCCAACTATCTCAGCCTGTCCTCATAGAAGGGCTCCAGCCCTCTGATCATCTTCGTGGCCCTCCTCTGGACCCTCTCCAACTGGTCCATGTCCTTCTTATGTTGGGGGCTCCAGAACTGGACACAGTACTCCAGGTGGGGTCTCACCAGGGCAGAGTAGAGGGGCAGAATCACCTCCCTCGACCTCCTCCTGATGCAGCCCAGGATGCGGTTGGTCTTCTGGGCCACAAGGGTGCATTGCTGGCTTATGTTGAGCCTTTCGTCCACCAGCACTCCCAAGTCTTTCTCCTCAGGGCTGCTCTCAATCCATTCTCTGCCCAGTCTGTATTTGTGCCTGGGATTGCCATGACCCAGGTGCAGGACCTTGCACTTGGCCTGGTTGAACTTCATGAGGTTGGCCCGGGCCCACCTCTCCAGCCTGTCCAGGTCCCTCTGGATGGCATCCCTCCCTTCCAGCGTGTCGACGGCACCACATGGCTTGGTGTCATCGGCGAACTTGTTAAGGGTGCACTCTATCCCACTGTCCATATTTAGACCCCTCCCTCCCTTTCTTTCTCTCTTCCCTTCTCTTTTTTACTTTCTATCAAGTTACCTTTTTTTTTAAAAAAAAAAAAACAACAGAGAATGCAGCAGACTTTTACAAGAGTTCTGTTCTTCTGCCTACTTAAATAGTTTAACAACAGCAGGAACTCATAATTGGCAAAAAGAGCAGTAGTTTATTATAGAATATTCTCTGATAGGCTAGTATAGTTAATAGATAACTAATTTGTTTAGTATAGATATTATTATAGATAAATAATTTGTTTATTATTGTGGAACTTCAAGACAAAATTTATTTTAAAGGTGTTTTTGAAAAAAGGTAACCATCTGTGTTTGAGCACACTCCCCACTTACAAAACACAGAGGCTTATTTTGTTGAGTGTTTGAAAGTCTTCTGTATTTTATAGAATTCATTTCTCAGTGTGTTCCTCTCAGTACATTTGGAAAAATATACCTTTAAAGTCATATAAATTGTTATGGCATTTGATTAATTTCAGCTTAAAAGATGTGGGGACCAAAGGCTGTTGTTTCTTACTATCATAAAAAATCCCGCTCATTGAGAGGATCCTTGAGTAAAAATCTCAACAACACAAAACATTCAACAATGGGAAAGTTTGAATCTTAGTACAAAGTGAACTTTGAATTTTGCAGTTAGACTCTTCTAATTTCATGGAGACAGAAAGTTAGTTTTGCCACAAGAGATTTGCATTCACAGAGGCTTGTACTAGCGTTTATGGAGGCTGTGCCATGCGCCGCTGGTACTCCAAAGGTTTCTTATGTTCTGCTTCTGCTCCCAACACAAAGCACTGAGGAACTTGAATGCTAAGGGCTTTAATGTAGCTACACATTGTCACCCCCTTGTGTTTCCTTTGATAATCCTTTGACAGTACATACCACACTAAAACATAGCTCCTTTCTTTTTCATGCCTGACTAGATGCACTGACTCACTCACTGAATAATGTCATCAGATCACATTCTCTCAATTGTCAATGCCTGACTCCGTGCAGCTCCTGTCTGGGGAAGAAAAACATCTTTCTGAGAGCCTCGGTATTCTGTAGTAGAATAGCATATGACAAAAATACCAAATTCTTATTTTAGCTTTGCCAGGCCAATTGGAGTGACAATGACACTGATGTCTAAAATTAGAGTTGTATACCTAATTTGGAGAGGAATATTTTGCTACTACAGGATATATTTAATTTCAAAATGCATTTCCACAACACCATAAAATTATGACTGTATTGTTTTGGCGAACTGAATCAATCCAAAATTATATGTGACATGAGGAAGAAAGGAAAATATTTTTTTTTTACCAAAATTGAAAGAACACAGTGTATAGAGAGAGAAGGAGGGAAAGTCAAGAAATAGAGCTGGATCCTCTGTTAGTGGAAATAAAATTACTTCACTGATTTGGATGATGTCTGTCTGATTATTTCAGCACTAGAACCTGCTCTTGAATGAAGATTCTTGTTTAATTTCCTGGCACCGTACAGAATAATTGCATAGGGAATCTCAGAGTGTCTGTATCAAATACTTGGGAATTAGCAAAGAGGAGAAAGTAAGTTTGCATGTTCTTGCTTATCTCCCTGCCAATATAGATTTTATCACCACAGTATGACTTCTTTGTCCAGCTGTACTGGACACTGTACTGTATTTCATGTATCATTTGCTTCTGCTTTATGCCAGATAAAAAAATTACAGATTATTGGCAATAGGATTCCTTCATAGTGCTAAGTATCTATAGAAATAGAACTGTTTACATCACTCTAGTATTTTTTTTTCTCTGCCTTTCTGCTTTTTCTGAAATATTGACAAGTAGTTTTCTTCTCATTTTACTCTCTTCATACAAATTAAGTTTTAGTTTTTTTTTGGACAATGGGAAATTTGAACAGAATAGTAAGAGAAACTTTCGGGGGTGGTAACTCTGGAATCAGAAGTTGTCCTTTCTGAAGTGAAGGTGCATTATCTGCCTTATGCCTAAACCAAGCATATATATAAAAAAGTGCCCTCCAAATCCTGTTACTGTCATCTTCTCATTACAATTCCTTTTGTACATTTTATGTCCTTGTGCACAGAGTCACTTTTGTAGGATCATTTTACCTCTGGATTTAAATCAGGATTTACCTCTTAAGCTTTGTTCCAGGTTAACGACAAGCTAGAATCATCAATTAATCATTAATCATTCTTGATTATTAATTTATTATAATTAATTAATTATTATTAATTGCTCATTAATAATTCTTGACATATATTCAGCTAATTAGCAAAGCAAAGCTGGTAGAGAGAGTCTTTTATTATTATAGGTAAGCTTTGTGCAAGTTACAGTTTTAACTTTTTACCTTCCTACATGTCTCTCTATTTCATCATTAATATTTTCATCAATAACTTTCCTTGAATGGTATGTTGCATTTTTCTCCTAGAGACACGTGTGGAAACAACTCAACAAACATGAATATCTAAATATTTAAAATATCATGATCAGCTGTGCCACACTTGGAACTTACACATGAAATTATGCATGTCCATTGGCACATTAAAATGGAGAACTTAAGCCTTTGTTTCATTTTCCTTTTCAAATAGAATTCTGTTTGTTTGTCCTCATTTCTTCATTCCTTGCTATTCCTTTGTTAATTGTTCTACTTGTATTGAATAAGCTCTCATAAGGTACAGTATCGGTTCCCCTTCGAAGATGGCATTTGGAAATTCTACAGGTTACAAAGCATGAGAAGCAGTTGAAAACCACAGAGATTTGTGAGAACAGTCACCGTGTCCCACGGGACATAATGCCTTCTGCTCTTCCTCATGGCTGTCAGTATGGCTCAGCAATTGTGAACAAAATTATCAGGTGTATTATAGGATGCCTTTTGGAGTACTTCCAGAAGGTCAGTTGTACTGCATGAATAGCTTGGCTCAGTTACATGGGTTCCTTTCTTCTGTCCAGATGGGAGGGTGAACACAACATACTCTCATCCTGGCTATGCCCCTGTTTTGCACAGCTGTCTGATATCCTTTTGCTGAAAGAAGAGAATAATCACTTTGCTTGCATTGATATATTCCTTACAACTTAATATATTTTTGTGTTTACAAAACAGTCAATATCGTGTAGTAACGTAATCAAAGTGCTCTTAATGGTCTTCATATCTTTATGGAAGTTGTGAAATAAGAAAATACATAACAACTTCCTCTGGGACACCTTGCTTACTGATCTCTGAGTTTATACACATTGGTATCCTTTGTATGCAGTCCATTTGGAATCTTACTTCACATGGCAGTGCTTAATAAGCTAATGTTGTAAGATTTTGCTCACAGACCTTTTTTGTAAGCCTACTTAAGATCTTGACCTAGTTTGGCTACTCTGTCCCATCCAGCTATTGCATTTTCACTTGTAACATCAAAAAAGCAGTTACATTTCTCTGTTGTGATTGTTCGTTTTTAAACTTTTACTTCCTCAGTTTTAAGATTTTGTTATTCTCCAGATGTTTGCCTATTTTAAACTCAGAGTACTGGTTCTGTTTTTTAATAGGGATAAAAAATAAACCAGACCATTTAAGATTACAGCATATCAACTCCAAGTGATTGCTTCCTTTTCCTCATCTTCCTACCCTAAGTGTCATCATATCTATCCAGGTATCTATTTCTCTTCAAAGTATATTGGCAGGGGTTTACTAAGTTGGCTAATTAGCTTCCTTGAACCTCAAACCTTTTTGTTTCCTTCCCTGTTCTGACTGTGGTACCTCCTTCTTACTGTGTTAGCAATTCTCTTTTCACCTCTGTTGATTTAAGCTATTATTTTTTTCTGTGATCTCTGTCTTTGACAACTTCCCTATAACATTACTATCAACATCAACGCTTCCCCATCTTTTTTGTTACATTGTCCTTTTCCCTCTTCCTAGACCTCTGACCTTTTCTTTTCCTTTCAAATGGGTCAAACACAAACAATTTCTAAATTATTTAATATTTTAAAATTAGCATATTAGCTACCTCTGTCTGGCATGAAAGCACTCCCAAAGTATCTTCACAGATCCTTCTAGCGTGCAAAAAATGTTTTAAACTCCAGACAACAAAAGAACCTGTAGAGTCAGACCTTAGAGATTCAAAACAACTTTGGTAGCTGTGATCTGAACAAACTCCTCTTGATCCAGAACCATATCTCATAGCTCAGCTACATCACTGCTCTCTATGGAGCCTGATCAAGACTCAGTGAAACTAAATCTTACTTCAAGCCTCTTACCTATATTTCTTTAAAGACAGTGCTACAACTGTCAATCATGTTGTCTTTTTAGTCTGACCAGTGAGCAGTGTAACAAGCTTCTTTTCAGTAACCTTAAGTGATCCTGCTTTTCTGTCTCCGGTTATGTACTGCTGCTCATAATTTCAATCATTCTCTTCCTCCCTTTAGTTTCTAGTTTATGGTACTTCCAACACAACAAGGTCATGTTTAACATCAACTTTGGCTCCTATGTGTTCTCTTGGCTTGTCTCATGAAGTGGGAGAACAAGTCTTACCCATCCATAGACAATTATCTTTTCAATATCCATAGTATCTGGGAAAATACAGACATGTGACTCATGTGACAATGTTGAGTACAAGTCTATATGTTGGCAACTGAAGTTAAGACGATCTCATTATCAGAGGAATAAGTCATGAGGTATGTTGTTCTGTCTGTAATTTCTGTCTTGATTTGAGAGTTTCCATCACATCACATCCTGTATAGCCTGTGTCATAGCAGAGAAGCATTGGAGTAATGAACACCTGTAATACGCATAAGTACATAGGAAAATAATAAAAAATGTCATTTCAAAGGCAAGAAATCATTTGACAGAGCCATAGCTAACCTTAAAAGTCATTAGGCCTAAAAAAATAGTTACCTGAGAGAGCTCAGTAAAATAATTAGCAAGTTTACTCCTAACATTTTGGAAACAGTATTTCATTACTGAAGCTTTCAACTTTCATTGTTTATAGAGATATATTACATACAAGTCAATATTTTATCTCAACCAACAATGAAGACATAGAAAAACAATTCTTACCACAATGACATTAAAATTATTCTGCATAATGTAATATTCATTCTCTACATAATTACTGCAACATAGTAAAATGGCCTGATGCTTCTCAGGGAGCAGAATCCAAGACAGGAGTCTGGTCTCTGAAAGACAGAGGAAAATATTACTATAAAGACCAGCTACATACATCTTGTGAAGTAGAGATTCTCAGGGTTGCTTCACTGACCTTTTTTTTTTTAGCATGGGTGTCGGGAAGGGATAGATATTTTTCAATAGATACGTGCTTTCAGGGGGTCTTCACTAAGGATTACAGTTTTGTAGCTTGCAGCTTCTCCTTGAGCCCCTGAGGAAGCAACGTTGTACTTCGCTCTAAAGAGATCCATTTATTCATCTTGTGCAAGCCACTTACGGGACTCAGTACTATAAGCAGGAGAAAAATCTTAATTCTTGTCCTGTCTGCACTGGTTTTAATCTGATTATCTCCAAAGTCAGAATCAGACGCTTTGTCTCTTCATCTGACTAAAGAGAAAAGGTTCCACTGGAGACATTCAGTATTTATTAGCAATAAATACTTACTAAGGACATATTTATTTGCTATTAATACACACATCTTGTCTTGAGCAATCTATTTGGTTACTTAAACCAGAATATATGTGACTCAGCATTGGCTGTTAGTAAACAAGTCGTAATAAGCTACTAAATCTTGGAATATATTAATTTGCTCTATTTAATTTACCTAAATCAGATCATGATAAATCCATATTTAGAATTAGAATTGCAAGGAAGAAGATAAGGCTATTAGGAAAACAAAACCCCAGCAGTTTTAGAATGGCTGAAGCCTTAGTTAAAAGCCTAAAAATATAGAATTATAGAATAGTTTGGGTTGGAAGGGGTTTTTAAAGGTCGTCTAGTCCAACCCCCCTGTAAGGAGCAGGGACGTCTCCAACCAGATCAGGTTGCTGATATCATTGATAAAGCAAATAATGAGTGATTCATCCAACCTGGAAAGTTACTTAGGGAAATCGAGGGATTTAGATGGAGGAAAGCAGACAAACTGCTTGTTTTTTCTTTAATTCTTGTAAATTTGTCAGGATTAATATGATAAAATCCTGGATAAAAATAAAGTTATAGCACTAGAGTCTGATGATCTGGTTTTCATTCATTAAAAGGGTTTCCCTAGCTGCAGCTATAAACCAAATCTAGGCATTGTGTCTGTTCTGATGGACAGCTCAAAAAATGCTGTGAACATTAATGAAGACCAGCAGATACAGAGCAATGATGTACTCTGATTGCAATCAGAATCATGAATTAGAAATAGATGTACTGCAGAATATAAAAGTAGGTATTCAGATAAGAGGAAGTTTATGACGACAGTAATGATTAGCTTGACTTTTCCCCTGACTCTTAAACAATAAATCACTATATTTTACCAGCCAAATATATTTTCAAATATGTACCTCATATTTGTCTACATTTAGGACAGTAAGGAAACTTGCTTTGTTTTGATTTTTTTTTTGTTTATTTGTTTATGTGTTAGAAATCTTCCTACCTTTGGATAAAGATTAACCAAGTGAAAGAGAAATCTGAGGTTACTTGTGAAAAGAAAGGAAAAAAGCTTCTGAGTAATTTTGATATTTATAGTTATAAAGCATTACAATCATACACTGACATTTCCAAATTGGAAAGCGTTAGTGATGTAGAATGGGAGATATAGTTAACAAGAACTCCTGAAAATCATGCATTTGTTCAGAAATCTAAATATGGATGGCAAATTTTCCTTCTGATTATTTTAATGTTTTAAATAGCCATTTAAAAAAAAAACCAAACATGCCTACTGGGAGGAAGGAAAATGACTGCAGAAGGACAAGCCACTGCTGTCTAGTCATGCAGGAGAGTTCATGTGGGGTTAGTACCATCAGCTTCCACCTGCCCTTTCTGCAGCTGGTGGCTCTTGCAGCAGCAGAAGTGGCAGTGCACTGACTCTGCAGCCAGTTTAGCGTATGTATTAAGGCAACTCTCAATCAGTTTTGGTTTAAGCTACTATACCAGGTGAACTACAATGGCTAAGGAGCTGGTAGAAAATAATTTCATATGTCATATCATTTCAATGTCATATCATCTGGAATTAGGTTAATACATTCCTAAATTGCAATAGCATGATTAGTTTGGATTTACAGGGATACACTTTCAGTAACAGAGAATTTGCCCTCAGTGCCTCATAGGTGTGTCTAGTCAGGGTAGCAGTACACAAGGAAACCACAAGCTTTAAAAGACAGGGCGTATGATCCGTATATTTGATTGAAATCAAGTCTATCTACCCTACAAAAACATCTGCTTCTATTCTCCATCGCTTCTTTATTCCTGTCTGTAGAAAAAAAAAAAAAGTATTTTCTTGTTTGTTCTTGCCTTATGGAATTGCATAAAAGAATGTTTTCATCTTTCAAAACACTTGTAAACATTAATAGAGTGTTTACTATTACTAAAACAAGATAATAATTTTGCTTGGCCATCTCCACCATGGAATGATTACACTGACGTGATAGTTTGGCATAAATTCTTTTAGTCTCTGTTGTTGCCTCAGTGTTCAAATACTAAAACTGCTGGGTGAAAATAATTAATTACTGGACAGACAGTGTTTTTCATTAAGTCACATTTTCATATTGTGCAATTATATAGATATGAAATATGAATAGCAGCTATTCAAACCAGCTCAAAATAGCCCAGATAGGTAATTTCTGCCTTGTAGGAGAAATGTTAAGAAGTAGTACATACATATATTTTAAGTCTAATTTTTCTGATCCTATCTTTATGTTTGCATTTTGCTGGAATGTACTCGTGAAGGCTTCTGATGTGAGAGGCATGTCTACGTAATGAGGCTATCAAGTAGCACAAAACTGGTTGTCTAATAATTAAAAAGAAAAGTACAAATTACATATTAAATGAGTTTTGATTTGTTGAATTGTAACCCGGTTCTGCTAGAGCCAGAACTCAGTTTCTTACCAGCACGATACAACACTTATTGAGAGATTTATCTGAGAACTTTGGCGGCCCAAAATTCCATAACAAGACTATTATTGAAATTTATCTCCTAGCATGAGCGAATACATGTGTTAAATAAAAAAAAAAGCATCTCTGTAGAT
>WHYT01015589.1:16399-51368 GCA_009806455.1 Tetrax tetrax | reverse complement strand
TTTTTTTTTTTTTTTTTTTTTTCCCGTTTTCTCCTTCTTAAATACGTTATCGCAGAGGCACTATCACGGAACATTCTGCTCCCAATCGGCTCGGCCTTGGCCAGCAGTGGGCCCGCCCTAGGCCCGGCCGAGTCCACTGAACAAAGGGGAGCGACTTCTAGCAATTTCCTACAGAAGCTACCACCTTAGGCCCCCCTCACTAATCAAAACCACAACACTCTTACTTGATTGGACAATATTTCATATGAACACATTAAATAGAAACAAAGACTTGATGTTATCCTTTAATTTATGCTGTTTTGAGTAAAATAGCAAACCTCAATCCCAAATTCCCATTCCAGTTAACCATGTTTGGGTTAGTTGCATTTAAACTACATTGCAAACCACAGATAACAATTTTTTTTTAATTACAAAACTCAACCAGAAATGAAAGCGTATATTAACCAAATAACAAAGTAATTTTAAAATCTCTAATGATATCAAAGGATATCCTAGAGTTTCTCCTGTAATCACAACTATTAGGCAAAGTCGTGCTCAGTAGCCTTTGGAAGCTATCTTAGATTACTGTGTAGAGAACTGGGAGGGACACTAACCTATTCTGCATGCACCCGTTCCTTCTGGCACGCTCATTTCTGACAATCCAGAAAGTAAAATATCCCTTGAATGATTGATTTGTTGAGTGATTGTGGATTAAATTATCCGAGTGCTAGATCCAAGCGAATACAATTTCTTTAAATCATCCAGTCTTTCCTTAAGTGGCTGTCATCTGTTATCATTCATTAAGCCAATGTGTAATCATTATTTTTCTGATTAGCTACAGGATTGACATATTCACAGCTAAATGAAACAGAAGAAATTCACTATGATGCAGTGACCAAAGGTACTTATTACAAAGTTCAGCAACTCAGGTCAACCCTGAGACTGGTAGCAGTGTTACTGTTATGTCTGTATCACACCTCAAGTAGGCAATTTCAAAAATAATATTTAAACATGACGACCTCAAGATGCAGCATGCAGTGTCTGTGTTGTTCTTAATATGTTTTCTAGATGTACTGTGTAAAACAAGATTTCCTATATTTCAGCCTAAAACCTGTATTAAAATGAGTTATTATTTTTTCTCATATTTCATAGATTTTTTTTTTAATATGGGACAAAGGATTTGATGATGAAATAAAGGACACAACACCTACTTCCTCTTCCATCTTGCTTTCCGTGACTCTGTCTAACTTTTACTGGTCCCATTACACCTGACCCCTAGAAAGGAACCTTGACAAATTTTGTCTGCCTACTGTTGATCATGTGTGATCATTGTAAAGGAATAGGAAAGGGCTGAGGTTATATGGAGTGTGGCAAGCAAGTCCCCCCTTGTATGAACTTTGTTGTTCATGATTCAGCCAGGTTTCCTCTCTGGAAGTCTCACCTGGGTAACAAAACAGCCAGCATGAAGTTGTTTCTGACATTAGGTAATATGACTAGACATAAATTTAGCATCAATCCCAGCCTCAGAGCCCTCTGCCATAGTAGTTATGCTCACTTTGCTGTGACAGTACTTTATTTTTACTCATTACACTTGTGATGAATTTGGCATGTCCAGTTTAAATGTGATGTTTCCATACACTTTTGAAAACACAAGTATGTGGTTTACTTTTTGATAACTTCTGATAACTCTGGGCAGCAGGACATAAACAAAACCAATTTCTGTCTACCAGAAAACATGTTGTGTATCCTGTCTGCAGTGGGCAGTTTTGCTTGCACTGATATGTTGGGTATTTTAAAGCCAAACGTCACATCCAGTTTTCGGTTTTTCTGCTGTACCTTGAGTTTCTCCTGTGTGACACAGGGCTTTGCTAGGCGCTTCTCTTTCTGTTACCTTACCTTTTGGAAGAAATTTTGAAATACTTTGGACATGGTCAAAAGACATAACCTTCAATGTAAGATTAACAGAATGGTTCAACAGACTTGCTTTGAACAGCAGCATCCCTCTCTTAATGGTGTACTGTTGAATTCAGTAGGAATGAATGTAGGGTAAAACATTAACTGATACAGTCCTAGACCTAGACTGAAATAGAGAATAATGGAAAAAGTTTCCTTCATTTTATTTCCTCTTTCCATTTGATCTTCTGGGGACAGATCTCTGGGGTGATTCAGGATCTTTCTTCTACAGCTCAATGCTTTGTGTCCTGATCCATGGGATTTTTCCTGATCCATGGGATTTTTCTACGTCTTGCATTGTCTGGCATGAGCTGATTTTCCGAGCTTGTACACTACTGTGCCCTTTCCCTTTCGCTCTTTCACATCAAGTTACCTCTATTTCTCTTTAAGTGTACATATCCCCTCAGGCCCCAGACACGTTTTCTACCCTGTCTTTGTTAGGTCTGTTATTTTAAGCTATTTCAAGAACCTCTGGTTTTTTGGAGGATAGGAAACACTCTTTCTTCTAGCTCCAGTGAACTCAATTTTGGCATCAATCACCTGTTTTAAGTCTAAGTGAGTTAAATAAGTTAACTATTAAGTTTTAAGTGAGTATTACAGCTAAGCCTTCATTGTGCTTCATCTGACACATACCTGTTGGAGTTCTTGTCAACAGAGAGAAGCCTTATACAGCAGGTTCTGGAACCAGATGACTAGACCTGCACTTTTGCTATGGAAGATCTCTGTGTTCATTCCTAAAAATATGCACCATGAAAAATTTCCCATATTTTGCATATATATAGAAAAATCAAATTACAAAACAAGGGAGAAAAATGTATATGTAAGCTTAAATAAAGCCATAAGTACCTTTGTATTTGAAATGTAAAAAGAATTTTCCAAAAGTAGATATATAAGTGCTACATTTCATAAGGTTAAAATGGGAGAGTTTCTGTCTCATGAGAGCATAGTTTCACTGAATTTTTTGAGGCTTGGCTTTGGCTGTCATATGAATTCTTGGCTGGGGAAGATATAAGGAATTTTTTTTTTTAATGAGACAATATTTCCTTTTTCCAACACTTCTACAAAACCATTGTAAATTTCCATAGATACAAAATGTTTCATGCCAGAATACTAGGTAGTGTAAATCAGCATGAGTTCTATGATAGCAGTGGAACTAGACTGATTTATGTAAGCTGAGGGTCTTATCCCACATCTTCAAATGGCAAAATACATTCGCACTACTCAGTTATGATATCCATTTCACTTTTATGAAGTGAATGCAGAGACTACCACGCACAGATGGTTTTGAACTATATTTTGCACTAATTGGCTTTGTTAGATATTTTATTTAAAACTTCAAAACAATTTCTCATCCTTTTTGAGCACAGCCCTGCTAAACACCTATTTGAGTGATAAAAACTTTCCATTTAGCCTGATGAAAAACTTTGTTTGAATTTCACAGAAGAAAAATCTGTTCCTATTTCTTTTGATGAGCTACTGAAGTTTTGAAAATGTTTAAATATTGGAGTTCTGATATGTATGCATACAGAACTGTGGACTGGTAGTTTAAAAAATTAAGACAAACAATGTTATATTAATGATTTTGTTCTTAAAGTGTGTGTCAACATACTTCAGATTCTTCAAAAATATTGATAATGAATAGGTCAGCATTTCAAAGCCTACAAGTGATTTTGAGAATTCTAACCCATACCTTTTAAAGAAACGTGAAGCTAAATTTTCACTCTGTTAAAATGAATCATACAACTACAATAATTACACCTTGATCTGGGATTTATTTTTACACTTTAAATGACATTTGATATTTTTCTGAATTTTGAAGTGTGAAGCAAAAATAATACCAGTACTCACTGTTCAAAGTTTGGTCTGTATGAAATATTAATATTGAAGGCATACAACATGTTCATACTGGAACATAATAAAAATTATTGAAGCTTACAACTCTTCAAAGTTGTGGAACACATAGACCATTCATTTGAATTGCATTCTGGAACCATTCTTACTTGACGTTACTTAGAGAATTGCCATCATTTTGATTATGCTTTTTCAAATTTGCATTCTTTTAATAAGCTTGTGCGATTATGTGTGTATGCTCATAGATTTATCTTTTGATATTCCTTAATAACTTGGAAAGATCATTGTAATTTATAATAGAAATAGAAAGCCAAGGACTGGATTTTGCCTTTAATTATTTCTTATTTTTACATTTCATGAAACATTCTTTATTGCCATTTAAAACTACTTAAAAATCAAGACACAGAAGACAGACCAGATTAAAACATCAGATTTTTTTCAATATGGAGGGCAGAGTGTGTTTAAACCCAGTCAGGCCTGCTCAGGCATGAGGACTGCTACATGGTACAGTAGCGTTCTGTGCTGTGTGACCTGAATTGCTGTTCTGAACGAGATAAATCTGGTTGCAGCAGCAAGTGGCCCAGCAATGCCAGTTTTTGCAGGCTGCATGACCCTGCTTGCTTTGCTAAAAGACTGAAGCAAGATGCCTTGCTAAGGCAGCTGTACGACTGAGTACACATGGTGCTTTCCTCAAAAACTGACCTGGGTACCAACTTGTGGCACAACTTTATGCTCTTTTGACACACTCTGAATGCTCTGTGTTTAACTGTAGTTTCTAGTGTGTAATCAGACAAATGTAAATTTCCCTACAAATTCTTAATTAAAAAGAAGATAAATACAGCTATACCAAGTCTAATTTTGTCCTAAATTTGATACGCTTAGTGAAAAGAAGGAAAGTTTTATACCCACAGACGTCTTTGTCATTTCAATCAGGTAGGATTGTTTTTATGATAATCCTTCGGCATTTTTACAGATAAAACCAAAACTTTAGTGAAGCTATCTGTATGTCTTTGTCCATGACATGGAGTAGAAATGTCCATTAAACTCCTGTCCTTCTTCATCCTTTTTCTTCCTTACTTTTTACCATTCTCACAAAATACAGTCCAGCAAATCACTCAAGTGCATTTGAAAGGTGAAAATTATGAATAATGAAAGTACTTGAAAGATGACGGTTTCTATCAAGTTAGCACCAGAAATGTGTGTGTGCATGGTCAGAACTGGATCTTCCTAATCTTTACACATAGACTTACAGACTCAGTGCTGCCTGATAAAATAATAACATGAAAATTTAATGGGCTTAATGAAAAAGTTTTATAAAGAGGAGGAAGAGACACATCTATGTTTTAAGAAGAGGAACAAACAGACACATCTAGGTTTAAAGATAGTCTTAAAAAGACTGAAATGTTAAGAGTACTTAACATGCTAAATGTACAAATACTGTTTTGGGAATAATACTTTGAAGATCATCTACTTTACCTTATCAAAATATTATATGTCAGAAGTTTCATCTACTTCAGTCATAAACAGCAGTCATAGCTTATAGCATAAAGAAATAAACAGGGACTTTAGTCAGAACAGTTGATTTTATAAGTTATTGTAGAAGCTCCCATTGGAGGTGTTATAGCCAAGGATATGTCAGCATTTCCATTTCCAAGGGTTTATAACCACACTGTAAATATAAGCTTTAGGCTGAAACTTGCCAGATAAAGTCTCAGCTCAGAACCAAATTGTTCTAAAAGAACACGTTTCCATTTTCTCTTCTGTATTAATTCGGAATATTTTAGTTTAGTTGCTGTAATGGGCTCCACATATGGTATTTTGATAATGACAGTTCTGAGCTGCTACCTAGAGTACTGCTTTCAATGTGTCAGTGGGAGCATATGGTAATAAAAGAGGGTGGAAATTTTTTCACAGTTTCCTAAGGAGGAGCACAACAGATATGGCATTTTTTTTCCTGCTTCTGAGCCTCGTGTTGGACCCAAAAGACACAATGTAATGTGTCCGAATACCCATACTGGAAACTCACAGACAGCTGAGCTGGGTCTTCTTAGTCATGGGACTTACTGCCTCAGCTGATGCATTTAAGTTGTTGGTTTTCATTTTTTTTTTCTTATTGCACCATTCTGGCTTTAGTCATCCCAAGCTTAGCACAAAATATACCCCACTCCATTATATCCTTGTCCACATTCTACATGGATTTTCCCTAAAGCAACAGTCATTTTTTTTTCATCTCTATTATCACTTCTTGAAGGCATGATGGATAGAGACCAAGTCACCTCCAGGTAAACAAACATGTGAAGACTCTACAAGTCTTCACTTTTCAACAGCTTCTGGATATTTCCAGTATCTTTTTGAGAACAGGACAATTATTTGGTTTTGAAGGACAGAAGTTAAATGGCTAGCATATTAAAAATCTGCTATTTGTGAATGCCTCCATATATGCCTGTGAAGTTGTCTCTCTCTCTCGAGAGAGAGAGCAGACGAATGTCACTGTACAGCACATACTTTTACATTAGCATTACACAACTCATGCTGTCATAGCACTGTTGTAGTCTGCACAAAATGGAAGAATAGCCTAATATATCAAGGTGAAAGAACTATAAAATAAATCTTTTTGTGGAATGTATGGCTATTATATTCTATCTTATAAATAGTATGCATTTATAGAATTGCCTGGATATGTAATCATGTAATTGACTGAATATGCCATTATGTTGAACTGGAAAAAGTAAGTGTGCTAACACAGAGAGGGATGTTTCTTTCAGTTCTTTTATATAAATGGAGGCAAGAAAAGCTTTCTGGAATTGGTTGACACATTTACATGTTCCATGTGCCTACCTGATGGTTAATTTGTCAAGGATATCATACAGATAGTCCATCTAAGCATTAACAGAGTTAATTTTGCGTTGCACCCAAAGTTGTGTGAGAGTAAATCATTATAACATACCTGAAAATCCTGGCACAAGGATACATGTCTAATAGTTCATCATATTGTTTATTCAATAGTACCTATTATAAAGTTATTCAGACAGTGGCTTCTAAAGCATTAGTCAAACAAATCTTATATTCCCTGTCAATTGTACAGGTCTTTTCCTGTAAGTGGTGATCTATCATTCTCCTATGGCCCTGAAGAGCCCAGTACTCTATCTTCTACTGCATGTCCTTTTCCCCTTTCCGTGATGTTGAAAATCAGGATCAGATATGGTGGATTTCAATAGTCTTGCCATAAGTGGCTGCTAGAAGAGGAGGGGAGAATAGAGCCTTGTGATATGTTGCCCAAAGGCACAGATAAAACATTTTTTGCGTACAAACAATACACACGTGTGTATGTCTGTACAAGGTTTTCCTATGTGAACACTCACAGTATTGTACACTGGGATCTAGTAGAAATTACTTTTTCATAATTTTCCCTGTATTATTTTATTATTTATTAAATCTTTTTTTAAATATTTATTAAAGGTATAATTGTAGATGTGTATGCATCATAGGTATGTAATTTTGATTTCGCACGATCAAGGTATTGCATTTTCTGAGGCAGAAACTTTTCCAAATGGTTTACAATGAAGAGTCATATGCAAAGCTGGCATACAAAAGTGCTGTGTTGTGATGATCATATCCTTTTTTGACAATGCCATCATGCTTTCAAGGTACAGGAAATCATAACACTTTATATTTTCTATCTATCTTTTAACCAAAGCAGATCTAACAGCCCCATAGAAGTGAGATGGAGTTGATTTTCCTCTCAGTAGCTGGTGTGTTTTGGATTTTGTATGTGAAGAATGTTGGAAAACACACTGATGATATGAATTGTTGCTAATGAGACCAAGGACACTCTGGCTTTCCAGGTCTCGTTAATGTGCAGGTGGAGGAATCTGGGAGGGATATAGCCAGAATGAATGACCCAAACTGGCCAAAGAGAGTGTTCCATGCCATAAATGTCATGCCCAGTATATAAGTGGGGGTTTCCTTGGCATCCCTTGCTCTCTCTCTCTCTCTTTTGCTTGCTTCTCAGTTTCATTTCCATGATTGCTGCTTGGGATGGGCTGCCTCAGTCATTGGGAAATTGGGATGGTGAGAAATTGTGCACTGTTCATGTTATACATATTAATATCCTTATATTCTGTTATTATTATAATTTTCCTTTGTTATTCTAGTAAACTCTTCAACCCACAAATTTTCCTTTCTTCACAATTCTCTCCCCAATCACACCATGGAGGGTGAGGGTGAGTGAGAAACTGTGGTGACAAAGGCTAAGCCACCACAATGTTCCTTGCTTTACACAGCTGTTTTTGAATATAGAAAAGGTTCTAATATGGGGGAGGCAAACAGACGGTGGAGTCTTGTGTGTGTTTTATATTTTTCCATTATGTTGTTGCTTTCTTGTGTTGAAAACTCACAAAGAACTGAGTCAGAATTCACTGTCTGACTTTGAATGTGTGACACTCTTGAAGACTTTGGCAAATAATCCTGAAAGTAACGAGGCATGCAGTGGAGCAAGCCATGGTTTCTGAGATGCTAGCAGGAGCTTTCAAGAGTTCTGGGACAGAGAGCATAGCAACTAATAAAAATCAAGATTTTCAATTGTCAGAGAGTTAGTATAAAATGTTAATGGTGTAATATATCTATGTCATATAACGTACAAATTGCAGAATGACTCTAATTGATACCAATGTTGTGAAGATTAACTTATTGGGAAAACACACAGTTATTAAAAAAGCTGAAATGTCACTAAATATTTTCATTTAATGACGAAATAGAATTCCTACAAAAAACTTTTTCGTTTCTTTCATAAGCACCTTACTTTTGCGTTTATATTTCTTAAAAGATTATATGATGTTGTAAAAATGTAGTAAGAGTGTAGTAAAAAGTGTGTGGAATAGCAGCCAACAGCTTCTGTGTTGATGAATTTGCTGGATGTACTACAACTCAGAGAGCAGTGAAGATGTCAGGATATGCAAAACACATACACTCACAGAACACAAAGTTAATAATATGCTTCCTTACATTTAACCATAATAATTTCCTTCTAAAAACTGGTAATATTATGGGAGGATCTATGTATATTACAACAACACAAAAAAATCTGTCATAGTACAGATAAGATTTTTTAAGTGATTCATACAGCTGAAAAGGAATTGAACTGAATGTGTTCAATCATAAAATGTTACATGGTAGGTTGCTGGATGCTACTGTAGTTTTATACTTCACTGCCTATGCTCTGCGAATAGTGCAGCATGGTTCTCTCTTTGAAGCTATGAGTAATGGGTGCGATCATGTTAGGTTTATCCTTTAAAAAGCAGTCTCCATTCTCATAATCAAGTAGAACTCCTTTATCCTTACTTCATTTGAAAATTGAATTGTGTATTCTAAGGACATCTTAACTCATGCATGCGAGTCAAACAGCCTGTGACAGAGACTTAATATAGCATTACTGAAAATCCTGTGGCCATCAGAGAATAGCTGTCTGATGTAAGCTAATTGTATAGACTCTGTAGCTAAAGAAGAGCAACAGAGACAGACTTTCCCTATCTGTGTTAGAAATCCAACGATAGGTCTTCACCCAAGTAGCCTGTGTACAGGTTAGGCCAGCAGACATCTCATTTTATGTTTCTGAAACACTGAAAGTTGTAATTTTGCTAAGGTCTAGACTTCACCTGTGTTTTGCCCATTATCTTTTCCTGCAATGAAGTAGAATGATTCCTGCATTTAATGGGATTTCATGTTTCTGCCGCCTTTGAAAAAAATCATAAAGGGCTTAATGATACAGAAGAGGAGCTTCTTCAAGCATGGCTCATAGGTCAGACTGAGGAAGTATGCCTCCTGCAACATTATTGCACATGTGTTCAGTGCTGGCTAATCTCAGCAAGGACTCTATATGCTCAGTCACGTACTAAGTAGAATTCAGCTGGCTGAATAAGTTGTTGAAGGGCAAGTTTGTATTTTGTAGCTAGATACACAGAAGTGAGAAAAGCTGCCTTTATCTACATTGTAGTGTCAGCCTCAAAGGGTATATCAAAGGTCTAAGGATATTTCATATGCAGCATCCTCTTCAGAATTTGGAAGCTGAACAAGCAATAGAGAAGCAGCGCAAAGGTTAATAATGTGCTATGCATACATGAAAGGAAATGGAGAAGTAGCAGCTCAGCAGTTGAACTCTAACCTTATGGCCTTTGTGAAAGGTTTCTTGGGACAGAGTGGTCCCAAATAGGCACTGATATTTTCCAGACTGCCTACCAGAATTCCATCTGTTACACAGAAATAAAGAATATAGTATGTTCAATACAACACCTAACGTAAGAAATTGAAATGATTTAAACAATTTTGTCATATTTAGTCTCATAATTGATATTTCTCTTGCATATCCTGCATTTGCCTAAAATAGAGAGAGACTTCAAACAGAAAGGTTGCTTAGGAGAGACCAAATTCAGTCATCAAAGGCTTTGTCATAACCCTGCATTGTCTGTCCGTTCCCTAGTATATCCTTATTCTTTGGGATGTAAAAGTTCTGGCAGCATATACATTCCCTGTGGAGGAAGAATTAATGTACAAACTCTTCAGCATCTTTAAAGTGTCAATATAATCCTCATAGAATCATGGAATGGTTTGGGTTGGAACGGACCTTAAAGATCAGCTAGTTCCAACCCCCCTGCCCTCGGTAGGCATACCTTGCACCAGGCCAGGTCACCCAAAGCCCCATCCAACATGGCCTTGAAAACTTCCAGGCATGGGATATCCACAGCTTCTCTAGGCAACCTGTTCCAGTGCCTCACCACCCTCACAGTAAAGAATTTCTTCTAGAGGTGCTCCAGCCCTCTGACCATCTTCATGGCCCTCCTCTGGACTTGCTCCTTCTTATGTTGGGGGCTCCAGGGCTGGATGCAGTACTCCAGGTGGGGTCTCACAAGAATGGAGTAGAGGGGCAGAATCACCTCCCTTGACGTGCTGATTACACTTCTTTTGATGCAGCCCCTGGCTTTCTGACTGAAAGCAAACATTGCCAGCTCATATTGTGCTTCTCCTCAGGGCTGCTCTCAATCCATTCTCCACCCAGCCTGTATTTGTGCTTCAGATTGCCTTGAAATATATGCAGGACCTTGTATGGGTCAAATCCATGTCTCTCCAGTTTAGAGACAAGGACATCATGTGGGACAGTGTCAAAATGCTTTGCACAAGTCCAGGTAGGCCACGTCAGTTGCTTTTCCCTTATCCACCAATGCTGTAACCCCATCATAGAAGTCCACCAAATTTGCAAGTCATGATTTGCCTTTAGAGAAGCCATGTTGGCTGTCACCAATCACCTCCTTATTTTCCATGTGTCTTAGCATAATTTCCAGGAGGATCTGCTCCATGATCTTGCCAGGCACAGAGGTGAGGCTGACTAACCTGTAGTTCCCCATGTCTTCCTTTTTCCCCTTTTTAAAAGTGAGGTTTATGTTTTCCCTTTTCCAGTCAGTGGGAACTTCACTGGACTGCTATGACTTCTTAATATGGTGGATATGATGTATCCTGAGAAACAAGCTCAAAAATAAAGTTTATTATGACTACATCAAGACATTCTGCCTTTCATAATAAGAAAACTCAATGGTTGTATCTGATAATGTTTCTTTTCCTGCAGCTTTGTCTCATTCTGCATTCCTCATTTTACAGAAACTCTAATGATATGTCATCAGGGAGATGGACCAGTTAAAGTAAAACTGCACCACTGATGATATTTTCTAACTTACCTGGCTTTAAAAGGCTTGTCTTTTCAATCAGAGACTTTGTGAGTACATAGTTAAATTGGGTCACAAACTTTATTTTCATAATCCACAAGTTTATACTAGGAACTGTTAAACTCTTGCACTCTTGCAACAAATGTAATTAGACAGCTAATGGTATTTCAGCTCATATAAATATAAATTTACATGTTTCTGCCTGAACTGCATTCAACAATCATTTTGCACAGTAGCAAGTTTAACAGGATACCGTTGAAATTTCTGAGTTGAATGAAAATCGAATGCATCATTATTTATTTCACTTCAAATCAACACAAAGTAGATAGATCAGATCAGACCAAAGTTGTCCATTAGTCCAATATATTGTCAACAACAGTGGTAAATACTGAATCTGAATCTTTACTGAAAGTAAGTGAGCAGAAGAAGAGGAGTGATTTGAGGTTTTGAGGAGTCAAAGCTTCTCAAAATGTTCTCCCTGAATCTCTAATTGTGTTTCAGAAAAGATTTATTCTCCACTTCCCATCAGCAGCAATGTCCAGCCATTTCCCGGGAAGTAGGGCTTCAGTATGTGTAGTATTTGCTCTGGAAGACAAATGTTGTAATAACAAAAACCCCGCCCTCCTCCTGCTTTCTCTTAGCTTTTATCACTGAGCAGACGTCATACGGAATGGAATATCCCTTTGCTCAGTTTGGGTCAGCTGTTCTGGCTATGTCCCCTCTCAAGATCTTGCCCACTCCCAGCCTACTGGTAAGGGGGGAATGTTGGAAAGACAGCCCCGATGCTGTGCAAACACTGCTCAGCAGTAGCCAAAATACTGGTGTGTTATCAACACCTTTCTAGCTACCAATACAAAACGCAGCACTATGAGGGCTGCCATGGGGAAAATTAGCTCCATCTCAGCCAGACCCAATACATATGTACATGATATATGAAAAAGTACCTATTTTTGATTTTTTGAGCCTGCTAGTTGCTGATTTTGGTGTAAAAGACAGTGAATAAACTTCACCTATTCACTATACCAATGCTATTCACATCCCTACCATTGGCTGTCTCCAGCACTGAAGTGCTCTACATTTCAGTTGCTCTTTGCATAGAGTTCTTTCCCTACTTTGAATCATCCTTGCTTTTCTCTAAACTTTTACAGTTTTCTTGAACAGTGTGAGGTGTGAATGCACAATGGGATTACAGTTTGTTTTTTATACCTTTCCTAATAACACCTGGCATCCTATTTCCTTCATAGGCTGCTTCTGAGCAGTTACCTAACGTTTTCATAGAATCACCTGTTATATTCTTAAGTTTTCATTTCCCAGCAGGTCATATCACAGCACTGTATATTTAAAGATGGGATTGTTTTAACCTCTGTGCATTACTTGTGTTTATCTATACTTTGTTTCATAGAATCATAGAATCATAGAATCATAGAATGGTTAGAGTTGGAAGGGACCTTCAAAGGTCATCTAGTCCAACCCCCCTGCAAGAAGCAGGGACCTCCCTGACTAGATCAGGTTGCTCAGAGCCCCATCCAGCCTGGCCTTGAACGTTTCCAGGGATGGGGCATCCACCACCTCTCTGGGCAACCTGTTCCAGTGCTCTACAACTCTCATTGTAAAAAATTTTTTTCTAATATCTAATCTAAACCTCCCTCCTTCTAATTTAAACCTAACCTTCTAATTTAAACCCATTACCCCTTGTCCTATCATCATGTCCTATCCACCTTGTCCTATCCATTCATCTGACCACATAGCTTGGTGTCATCGGCAAACTTGCTGAGGGTGCACTCTATCCCACTGTCCATGTCGCCAACAAAGATGTTGAACAGGGCCAGGCCCAACATGGACCCCTGAGGGACGCCATTTGTGACCGGTCTCCACTTGGACATTGAGCCGTTGACCACCACTCTCTGAGTGCGGCCATCCACGCAACGCCTTATCCACGGAGTGGTCCATCCATCGAACCCATGCCTCTCTAGTTTAGAGAGAAGAATGTCGTGCGGGACAGTGTCAAAAGCTTTGCACAAGTCCAGGTAGATGATATCCGTTGCTCGTCCCTTGTTCACCGATGCTGTCACCCTGTCATAGAAGGCCACTAAATTGGTCAGGCACGATCTGTCCTTCATTGAAGCCATGTTGGCTGTCACCAACCACCTCCTTGCTCTCCATGTGCCTTCTTAGCATGGTTTCCAGGAGAATCTGCTCCATGACCTTGCCAGGCACAGAGGTGAGGCTGACCGGCCTGTAGTTGCCCGGGTCTTCCTTGCTCCCCTTTTTAAAAATGGGGGTTGGGTTATGTTGCCTCTCTTCCAGTCATCAGGGACCTCACCAGACCGCCACGATTTCTCAAATATGATGGCCAGTGGCTTGGCAACTTCCTCCACCAGTTCCCTCAGGATGCGCACATGGATCTCATCAGGTCCCATGGACTTGTGCACCTTCAGGTTCCTTAGATGATCCTGAACCTGCTCATCCTCGCAGTCCCTGCTTGTGCCTTCTACAGCTTGGGTGGAGAGACAAGAGCCCTTATCAGTGAAGACTGAGGCAAAAATGTCATTGTGTACCTCAGCCTTCTCCATGTCCCGGGTTACCACGACACCCGTTTCCCTCTGGAGGGGGCCTACATTTTTTCAACATTCCAACATGGCATGTTATCCAACATTCACTAGAAGTACTCCATGAGGGCACAGTTCACTGTCATACAGACATAAAACATATACTGGTTTTTTTTACAGACTGTCCTAGTTCAAGTTGCACCAGTCAAATTTGCTACTTCAGGTAAAACTCCCTCAGACAGACAAACACATCCAGATACACACAGAAGTAGAATTCACATTCAAATATTCACATGTCGGTGTTTCATTCATTAGTTGTTTAATTCTTGTTCCATTATATGATATGAGTTATGGGGGTTGGACTAGATGACCTTTGAAGGTCCTTTCCAACCAAAATGATTCTATGATTCTGTTACTTCAATACAGACTCTGTTTTCTCCTTTCAAGGAATTCCTATGGTACTTCTTAGAATAACACAGATTCCTCTTCTTTTCCAAACTTCCTTAACTAGATCTGGCAATTCTACCAGGAGGCTACTTGCCTACTTTATAAGAAAGGAAAAAAAAAAAAATCAGTTTTACTAAGAAATACAATAGATAGTAGCAGATAGAGAGGGTTAAAAAGAAAAAAGCCCATTTACAAATGACAGGAAGACACCAGGAGAAAAAATGTCATCCATTTCAAATGGCAATACAGCAGCAGAACAACTTCTGGAAATACTATTACCTTAAAAGTAACAATACTATCACCTTAAAATTCTTTTAAAGACTTTTGTGATAATGGTTCATCTTCTATGTTCTATAATTTTTCAAGATGGAAGGCAATAATGGTTAAATGTTGGAAACGTCAAGATTTTTGCAAAGGTAAACAAAATTGTAGAAGCTTTAGGGTAGCTTGTTGCAAGATACCATTTGATATTTGGTATAGTTGAATTGAAATCTGGAGAAGGCTTCAAATTACTATTTTTTTCATGGCTTGAAACACTGAATAAGGGGGAGAAAAGTCTTCTTTAGGCCTAGGTCACAATGTAATGAAAAGATTTCCATTGATTTATATGGAAAATGAATCAGGCAACTAGTCAGAGCTTCCATGTATTTCAGCTTTATTCTTCAGACATCTTGCATTTATTCCTAGAATATATGTTAACTTAGTGTTAAAATCACTCCATTGACATCTGTAGAAGAACTGGGAGGACAACAGCATCCTGCAAGGCAATAGATTTCTGATAACTAATCTTTAAGCAATATCTTGTTTGAGCAGAAATGCTGTTAAACTTGTGAGCAATATGAGAGATTTAATGGTGGAAAGGGGTAGAATTAACTGTCATTGACATCAAGCTTGTATGAAATCAGAATGGTTTAAAAATCAAGACTTCTGATAGTTGGTGTGATTTCAAGTGTGTTAGCCTGAGTTTCTTAAGCTAAACAGGTCCTCAAAGTTAAGTGTGTGTGTACTTTACTACAGTTATGAATTCCAATGTTCTTACATTTAGGCATATGTCTGCTCAATCAGTGGAATAAGAGTGCCTATTGTCATTAAAGGTACAAGGTTAATTTTATGTAATAAAAAAGTAATTTTATGTAATTCACTCAAGGGATTAATTTTTCTGTATAGCCAGTCCAGTTCTACAATGACATTTGTAAACCTCAGTTTTCTTGTAAGACTGTGATAAGTTATAACCTTTCTAACGTAACTCTGCTTACAATGTGTATGTTATATGCAGAACAGTCATGTGTAGCTTGAGCACACAAAAGAACCATTAACAGGACTCGCAGGTGGTGAAAAAGTAACAATAAGCCAAAAGGGTTGATTTAAAAGACTAAATTAAACAATGTAATTTTCAATGGCACTATGCAAGTGGGGTAATATAAAAATACAGAATCAGAGGAAGGCAGTGTCTGCTCTTGAGCTGAAGTGGCTCTAGAAGAGGAGTATGAGAACAAATTACTGGCACAGAGTAATACTATGATTTATGGGCATAATTTAAAATTTTATGTTGGTTTCTAAATCAGTGTCCTGTTTTTGAAGGTTTGGTGGTGTTGGGCAGTGTATGTGCTAATAACACATTATTGAGAATTGCTAAGAAGTAACTCACAGACTTGATTTATTCTTACAGTGAAGCTGATGTAATTGCAAGTAACATCTGTAGCCTTGTTTGAAGCACAGGTACTGACATTTTGCTCTGGTTTGTTTTTTTTTTTTTCTGTCTTAAAATTGAAATGTTCTCTGAAGGTCTACTTTTCCTCTCCTGAGAGTGATTAACAGCCAGCAAAATACTATGGGAGCAAGGACTTTTTACCAAGGTTTTAGAGCATAAAACTACAATAACACATAATAAAGATTTTCTGCTTTACAATCCATTAAAACAAAAGGTTACCCAAATAGAAAAATAGAGATGAATGATATAGGGCTGCCTCCTTTGTCTTTTAAAAACTTCACGTATTTGATTGCAGAAACTCCCAACAGTAGCACAAGACCTCTTACAATCAACATGGGATTATTCTCTTCGTACACTTTCTAATGTTGTATCCAGATAAGGAGGAGAAATTCAGCAAGGCTGAATCAGTTTTTAAATCCTATACTATTTTTTTTTTCATTGTCACAGTTCTTGAAATTCTACAACCTTTTTTTTCCATATAGATTCTCTGAAGGTGATTGATACCAGCTCAAGAAATAACTATTCAATAAATAGTAAATGATTTGATTTATTGTCGGCTAGCTCACTAACCATAATGCTAGTTCACTTTGTGCACGTTATGAATCTGTACTCACTTAGATATGAGAAGTGCAGTGTAGTTTCCTTGTGCCAGGCAGTCAAATTGGAGATAGAAGTAAACATGCTGTAGTCTGCTGCGTATCCTTTGCTGTTGGTCAAAGGTGCAATTGGTGTCGGCCAGAAGGGTAAAATTTGAGACTGCAGCCTGTGACCTTCAATGTATTAGAAGTACAAGCTCCTGCAGTGAGTTCAAGTGCAAAACTTAGCACAACTTCTCAAAAAACTGTGAGTTCTTGGAAAAAGTGTCTTGCTTGGTTTCTTCTTTCATCAAGTCCACTTGCAGTTTGGAATGGTTGTAAGGAAATAAAATGGGCACCATCCTTTGAAAATAACAAGAGTGAAATGGATATCGACACCCAGTTTCACAAGGTACAGGCAATCACACGACCACATACTGTATATGTCCAAATTCCTGTTCCATGCTACCTTCTGATATAAATATCCTTATAGTGTATTTATGGAAAGAGTATGTTATTTCCAATAGACTTCAATGCCAAGATTTCTTGGGCTTTCAGTCCCTATTATCAGTCAACAGAACAAAATATCCATAGATGGTGCAGGTCTGTCTTTGCCTTTCATTTGCCTTTCATTTAACATATTTGGGAAAAGCAAAGGCTTTCATAATAATTTTTACTTTTGCAGGAGGAAGGCAGGGAGCCCCTTATTTGTAGGAAGTTCAGCACCGCAGGCCTTTCACACCACTTTTGGTATAAGGAAAGTAAAAATGCTACACGTAAATTATTATGCTTAGTAATGAGTCTGATCACCTTAAATGAAGTTGACCAATACAAAAAACTAGTATTCCCTTTGACTTGAAATACTACAGACTGTTCTTCTTAAATGGTATATGATTTCAGAAAGAGGGGTGGAGATTGGGGAGCAATTCAACACTATAGGGAAGAAGGTATTTAAATATTGGATATTGAAACTGTGTTTAAAACTGGGAGAACACTTTAAAAGTTCTTCTCAAGAGACTGTGAGAGTGTCAACTTTATCTAGAATACTAAAGCTTTCATTTTCTCTCCCACAGCATAAACGGAAAAAACACAGGAAAAAATGAACTTGCAATCTTGTTTCAAAAGGGTGGTAGTTCAGTCAGCTGCTATAGAGACCTCTGTAATGCTTTGGCTTCCTTTAATGTTGTGTGTGTCTGGATGAACAAAACCTGAAGGCAGTAGATATGGTTCGACAAATTGTTTCAGTAATGCATATTTTGACAAAAATAGGGTCTACTCGCTCACCTTAGGAAAAACAAAAGTTCAACATTACTAACAGACAAAGCTGCATCTGTATGATACACTGCTTACCTGTATGATACACTTCTAGATAAACAATTAGCATGGCTAATTTTTTGTTTCCCAAAGTGATAATTTTTGTTTCCCAAAAGTGATAATTTTTTGTTGAGATATTTGCTATACTATTTTTCTTGAACTTCTGTTCACTTCTTAACACTCCTGAAAGAGGGTATGTTTACTTGATGTTTGTATCCTCTTATCAGTTCAATGTTGTCTTTCATATAATCCACAATATAACAATAGAAATCATCCTAGTCCCACCACTGACTATAAATAAAGACTTCTTCTTTAAGCAGTCTTGAGTTCGAGTATATAATTAACACTGGCCTATATATAATCAAGGAAAAATAGAATGTGTACAAACAACCCACTGAACATGTAATTATAAGACAGGTGGAAAAACTAATTGTATTATTTCTCTAACCAATTCATTAGTATCCTGTAATGACAGAGTGGAATCTGACAAAACAAAACAAAGCAAAACATCAAACCCAAAAAAGCAAAGCCCAAACCACCAAACCCATTTGGCTTGAGCAAAATGCAGAGATCGGTATAGACCAGCTTGTCCAAGCACAGTTACTCATGTGTTTAAGTAGCAGTAGGTTCCTGTAAATCCACTTAGGTGTCTGGCAATCTGGTGTATTTCCTTGTCAGAAATGCATTTTAACACAGGATTGCCAGTTTAACCTTTGGCCAGAAATTTGTTTTAAGATACTGCCAAGGCTATGCAAACATATGAAATTAACCTTTTCAGAGGAAAATGTTTTCAGAGGAAATAAATTCCTCTCTATAGAGGAATCTTTTTAAAGGAATCTTTTAGAGGGAATCTTTTGAGATTAAGCACTTAATTTACAGGGACTGAATCTTTTGTTTGTGAGTTATGATACGGTGGTGTTCAGCAGAGGTGTCACTAAAGCAATGGAAAATTAAAGAAAGTTTCAAGATCTGATTCTCTCCTATGTAAATTAATGGAAATTGTGCAGATGGCTTTTGAAATCTAGTTTTGAGTGGGCTAACTGCCTTACAAAGTTAATAATTTATAACTAATGCCTTGCGTAGCATGAACAACACCTCGGGAGATGCTGAACTATTTAAAAAGACATATTTAAAAAACATCTTTAAAAAGAAAAAAATGCATTTCATTCACATCTTGAGCTTCCTCCACAGAAGCCTTCTTCAGGGACTTCCCATTTACAAGCTCTATTCATGAGTTGTATTTCTAATATCAGTGAAGTCGAAAACCGTAAATAAATGTTTTAATTTAATGAAAATAGCATTTTAAATAAATCAAGATGGTCTTGGATTTTGGTCACTTATATAAACCTATGATTGGATGTTAAAGATAATTAGGTTTCCAAATGGGCATTCGAATTTGGTTAGTGTATCTGAAGGTGCACTTAAGATGAAAGGTGGTTCTGCATTACATATTTTTCCTTTTTCTACAAATCAAATTTCTTAGAGACAACTTTTATTTGATATGTAACCATTTTGCAAGAGCTTTAATAATATTTATTTTAAAAAGCTGAAGAAATGTTAGGGTATTTTTAACTTACTAATAGTAATTTTTCCACTTATTTAGTGCTTTCAGAAACAGTGGATTCAGAAAAAATTTTAATGACTAAGTTATGAAAAGTTACTTTTTTTGTGTGTGTGTGTGACTCAATCTTACTATTGCTATGGATTTCGTTCCCATTTTCCCCAGTTGTTCTGTGAGATCCTTAGAAAAAAATAATTTTCACATCCATTTAAGAATGTCTGGTAACAAAGGCCAATTATAGAGGTAATGAATTTAAAGCACAAGTTAAATCTTCCACTAGTAGAATGGAAAGGTCCATTCCTACTCTTAAAAGTGAAATTTAAATGTTAGCATTATCAAAAGGTTTTTTTTTTCTGTAGAGGATGGGGGGTGGCTGCAGAAAATGTTCTTGTTTATTTTGACTCACACATGCAAATGATGCATGGGAAAGTAGTTGCCTTCTTGATGATGATTGCATCTTGAATAGCAGTCAGAAGAAACTCCCTGAGTTTGTGTTGTAGTTTAATACTTTCAGCTTCTAGTTTACATTGCCTAATTTCGATCTATGTCATGTCTCGACAGAGTAAAAGTTTGTGCATATTTTTCTACTAATAGTTCTCATTATTTTCTCCATGACAGAATTTAGCATCTTCATTTAAATGCTAATTTTTTTCCAGTTAACTGCAGAAATAATGTGCTTGAAGACAAATATAACATTTCAAATTCAGCTATGAAAAATAACAGCAAAATTCATGTAATCATCCAAATCAGTCAGTAGCTTTCCAAGACAGCACTAGGAAAAACATATTAAAAGTGAATAGGCAGTGAGAAACATCACTGCTGACTTACTGCAAACAGATTAAAGCTTTCTTTTTACTGTAGTAGATCAAGTGAAACAGGTAATAGAGTATAAACATATCAGCCTGGTGTCTGCCCAACAGCCCTCTGTTTTGTTTTCTCAATTTTGGATGCAAATGTTTTGTTCAGTTATTATCTCAGATTTATTCACACGGCCTAACGTTAATAGACCATGACTCTTCTTTTCTTTGTCTGTGGTTATATTTACATGAGATCTAGAAAGAGATGCTTATTCAACAGTGTCATCAAAGCAGCTGCTTTCTGTGGTTAGGCATATCTCCCAGTTGTGATCAAACCAGTCAAAGAATGTGTTTGCTCTAAGCAATATTCATGGGAACCCTACATAAACTTTCTGACCAAGACCTCCTTGCCATCATGTACTTCAGATTTGAGAGGACGAGAAGTTCTCAGACCATAAAAAAAAATGTGAAAGACCGGAGAAAAAAACAGCATCTACAGTGTTAGTTACAGAAATAAGATTCACCTATAATTCACCTTGATTCCCACTCTTGTTTCTGGGACGGATTCTTCAGAGAGGCTGGAGGACCTGTTTGCAGATAGCCATTTGCCCGTTGTCTCTTTCTGCTGAAAGCATCTAGGCCAAAGCACATGGTTCCTAGACAGATGCATCATTAGCGGGATGCATTTAAATTCAATGCTAGAAGAACAAATTGTGAGAATCACAATGGAGGCAGAAACAGTTGTTTTGTCATACGTGACTGATGTGCACACATGTTAACTGTTTGGCAACAAGGTAAGCAAAACAGGTGGGAGCCAAAAACAGTTGAGCCAAAAAAGTACTCCGTGAGGTTTCACTGCTTGAAAGCAGTCTAGGGAACCTAGAACTCTGCACTATAATGTAGTTATGTAATGGACCCATATAGGTCCATTCAGATGACAGCTCTTCCACTGCCACACTAGCTAACCAGTGGCAAGTCATTGAATCCATCTAGGTTTCTATGGAATTATCTTTTTTACTCTCCATGTCTATGTGCACTGCAATTGTTAGGAAGGCAGAACAGCTAGTGCCCCTTTTTTTTGAGCTATGCTTTCATCTGCAAACTGGATTCAATGTAGTCTTGTCAAATCTGGGGCATCACCCTGTCTCTGAATTTTCCACTTTGAGCCCATTACTGGAAATACTTGGATTTATATAGACAGAAGAAGCAAATTGAAAATATTAGGAAATTGGAAATGAATTTGTTCATAAACTAAGACAAGGAGGAAATGCTATGAAATAGTATATTGAAACAGATATACTACATTTGAATCTACAGTGATTAAGAAAGTCATCAGCAATATTACAGGAGTAATATTTTTTCCCAGAAAATATCAAAGATATTTTAAAGAAATTTGTGCCAGCAGTGTGGTTCATCACTGTCCCAAGGATGTAAGCTTTCATTATTCATGGTTAAAATGAAATTTAGATTTGTCCCAGGTTCCTTGTAGATTTGTCCAAGGTGGCAGCTGTGTGGATTGCTCTATATTATACAGCAAGCTTGAGGCTTACCAGAAATACAACACCCAGTTTGTCAGATTTTTCCTGTGGTGGTTTCTTTGCAACAGCATGTGTAGATAGTAGTCACCTTGGCTTTACGAAAGTAAAGAGTGGAGTCCATGAAGCTGTAGCCACATTTTTATCCCTTACATTATTAAGTATATTAGTACTTGAACTAGCCTATCCTATTGGAAAGTAAAAGGAAGTTCTGTTTAAAAGAGATGGATATAGAATTGCCAAAATAAATGTCTCAATGCTTTTCAAAGGCTCATCTCTCTTTCTCTCATTAATAGTCAGTTCTATGTGGAAAGGTCTTGAAGCTGCTTGAAGTGAGGTACTAGTGGGAAAGGTTTTTTCACTTGCTGTAACCTGCTCTAAATGAAAAAAAAAAAAAAAAAAGAAATGAAATTAAATTAAATGGAGAAAGAGAAATTTCAGGTGCTGAACAGGACGGAGGCATGTTGAAATCAAAGAAATAAAATAAAAAATAAACTACCAAGAGGAAGTTAGAGAGTTTTAAACCAATCACTACAGCCATTTAATTCTCATGACAAAAAATTACTTCTGCCATTGCAATATGAAGTAGCCGTTTCTAATCCAAGCACGGGCAATGTCAAATCAACAGAATTGTAAATTTAACTCCCAAAATATTTTACGGTGCAATCAGGATAGCAGGATGGTTTCCCCTACTGGGAACATTCTTCACAATATACCTACTTCCTGTAAAGCCATGCAGGCTGGCCAAAGCATTTGGTTGTTTCAGTTAATTAGGCAATGGTCCCTTGATGTAGGATGAAGACAAATCCAATATCTGGTATGCAGAGCTTTGAAAGTATGGAAGTGGTTGCTATTTTTGATATATTTCAACAAAAATGTAATTATATTTCTATAAATATGTAATCCCTGCAATGTGCTGGTCAGTTATTACTTTTAAGTGTCTGAGCTCCAATTTACATGCTATACTTACAGTAGTCATAGAGGGCAAAGTATGTCTGGCAAAAGGTACAGGTCACAATAGTTTAGACATGTCATTGTTCCTCGGTTTAGGACAAAAAGTACATGTAGTTTCCTAGTTTATAATTCACCAATTTGCTGGGGAAATAACCTTGAAATGTATGTCTAAGTGTAAACTAAGTGCCTAGGATCAGACTCCTTTTCAAAATGCATGTTCCTTAACAAAGATAAGTCACCTGATAAAGTATAAAACTCAAATTAAAATTTGATTACTTTTTCTAGAATGCAAACATGCTAGCCAGAAACACTTGTAGATAAGTTTTTAACCATGGTATTAGAAAAGAAAAATATGGGTTTTTTCCCCCCTTTGTCTCAAAATCCTGGGAAGAGAAACAGGGAAGAGCCATCCAAACTCATTCACAATGAGGAACAGGTGTGAGTTATTATGTAGTGTTACTGTGTTATTCATAGGATTTTAGTATCTGTTTTATTTTCAGATACATATTTCCCAGGTATACTCAGAGCACAGAAAGCTTTAGAGTTCTGCAAGTATTCCAGTGAAGCTGAGATTACTTTTCATGGGAATGTTATGGTTAGGATTGCAGGCTAGTGCTATAGGAAGGAGAGAGAAACAGCTCTCTTGGCAGCTGTTGCACGTCAGTGGGAGAGAAAAGCAAATACTTCCACTGAACAAAATCACAGAGGGCTGAGAAATAACTGCAGAGTGACATTCTGATATTGCATTGTGTTGCTTGCCTTATGATGCAACTTCAGTACATACTTGCACTCCCTCCTGAGTGTTGTGAGAAAGTTGTGAGGCAGCATCACAAAGCAATGTCAGGACATCGATATGCAATTATGTTGTTGCTCTCCAGCTCCATTAGAATATTTTTCAAGTCTCTCTCACAGAGCATCACTGACCTACAGCATGAACATTCCAGCAGAAGTTTTTGTGGAGGGAGACAGGAGATCAAAAGTCAGAATAATAAGGAATAGGTGATCCCTGAATTACAAAGGAAACCTTAGGAGAACCCAGTTTGAATCCATGCATCAAATAAGGACCTTCAAATTGACCATACAGTAAAAAATGGTTGTCTTGCATAGCGGAATGATTTCATATGTGAGCTCGCCAATTCAAATCTGATGATGGAAAAATGCAGCCATGAGTTCTGACTTACAACAATGTGGATATGTGATGATATTGAATATTAGTAGATACATCATATCTCTACATAATTAACCGGAAGCTAATTTGAATGTATACTTTTTATGTATAATAAACAGCAGTCTCTACTTCTCAATTTCCATGTAAGTATCACTAATAAATTGGAAGACTAATTAATCACATATTGCTGCAATATCAGTAGCTAATTTACCAAGAATATTGCTTTTGAACTCCTGTGTGAAGCTGCCTGTGGCTGTGTCAGATTATACTGTGTAAGTTACTTAATGAAGTGTATTATAACTGGAAGAATTCTTTAGTGTAGATCAGAACCCTACAGGTCAACGTGTGCTGCTAATATAACCCTAAAAAAGCTGACACATTTCTTATCCGGAATACTTATTATCTTTCATGTAAAACAAAGTTTAAAAAATACAAAAATTGAAGATATTGCTTATAAAGTTGTTTGGGGTTACATATCATATTTTAGTTTCATCTATTTGCACTACCATTTAAAAATAAGAACTGCTAAGAAGCTGGCCAAAAGAATGGGCGAAGTAGAATAATCAGTTTAAATATCAAAATTCAGAGGTAGATTTTGAACATCACAGAAAGAAGAGGATGAAAATTTGATGCTTGGTTGAGACTAATATTTTAAAAACTTGTTTATAAAAGGTATTCATTGCAATTCTTGAATAATAGACAGTATCTCTGAACAGAGAGAAAACAATGATCAATAAAATATGTGGAGTACTCTGCACTAGGGCATGTAATTAGTTATATGCAATTTATTACCAGTGTGTATAGACATAGTTGTAAAAGAAAATGACACCATTAGAAAGCAGATGCTAGAAAGTCTTTAGCATACACATCTTTAATTGTCATATTTAGACACTTATTCAGGTATCACGTATAATATTTGAAGGGGAATCTTCATCAATCAGCAAGTTTAAATGATCTCCTTATATTGTAAGTATTTCCACTAGAAGTGAGGCAGACTGTTGTTCTTCCAGCACTGCTGTAGGTATTTCCAGAGCTCCACAGTTCAGAGGTGCTAAGTATACCAATCAGTTTCACTTAGACTTGTCCATGATTTAATGGTCTTATACTTAAGTAAGCCATAAAGTTTAATGTTGGTGGTTGTGTTTAAGGCCAGAAACATGCTTATATACTTTTCTGGACCAAGACTATGAATGCCAACACTGAAATATCTGAACAGCATAAGTGAGGCAATGAACAGAAGAACATTTTGTTGAGGAAGGTTACTATTTGTATTACCGTTCCACTGACCCAAGGACAAGGGAGGAGGAGACTGAAGATCGGATTTCTGCCACGTTCAGAAAGAGGCATGATGTTTTGCTCCACAAGTAGTTCCAACTGAATCATGTGGGAGCAGGCTCTAGCTCACTATTACTAAACAAAGTATCATAGTTTGGTTTGAAACAGCTTTCAGAAAAATCACACAGGAAGATTTTGTCAGATCTTAAACCCTCATTATCTGACTCTTAGCCAATGCTTTAACTACAAGACCATCTGAACTGCCTTAGTTTCCAATCTGCTGTTCCAGAAGGTTACTACTTTTTTTCCTTCCCTCATGGGGTGGAAGTTTCAACAATTACATCAAGAAGTTGTAAGTGCATATTTAAGGGGAGGGGTCAGGGGAAGGAAAAAAAATGATGAGTTAGTTTCTCAGCTTGCTAGCAAACTTCTAAAATATTGTCTATTTTTTTTTATTCATCAAGCTTGTGTTTTTAAGCTGGTACTTGTAAAATGGGCAGGTGAAATCAGATGTCATAGTGGACTCTATAGATTTTGAAGAGTCAAATTCAAACAACACAATCTAATTCTCTGAGATTATTAGTGCCATCATGAAATTAATAGACACGTATATTTTCCCCAAAATAATGATAGGTTTAATTAAGCTTTCACTACCTTGTTTGGTGGGGCATTGACAGAGTAATTAAGAAGAGTCCTTTATTTATAGCTGTGGTGCAGCACTGAATATCTGCAAATTTTTTCTTTTATTGTAAGTAGAAATGTACAAAAGGATAGTTTGTGACTTAATGAGTGGTCCTAATGCCAGGATCACACTGGAGCATCTGAACTGCAAGAGGTTACTTCATCCATTCCTCACTCACAGTAAATAGGCTAGTTAAAAGGGAAGCAGCTGGCTATTCATCTATACTGTTAGTTACTGAATATAGCCAATTACAACAACCATCCACTCCAGTGACATATTGCAAGTTGACAACCTGATTAAATCCACTTACCAATGAAGCCATAGACCAGAACAGAAAACATTTCTTCTTGGGGTCTGAGTCATAGCTAGCAAGATAATTGGAGCTGAGCAAGGATCTAGCTATGCTACTGACTCAGCTGCTCCAATATTCAAAATTTTTTCACACTTTCATCACAAAAGATCCTAAAATTTATTTACCATCCGTGAAGAAATCAGTTCAATAATCAGTAAAATACAGGAAAGTATAGTCTTTCAGTGTGTAGTGTGAGTGGTTAGGAAATTAGAACTGACGGTAAGGAACAGTAGTTAAATTTCAATTTTACAGGATAATTGTCAGGCAGATCATAGCTATCAGAATCAGAATTTGACTGTGATAGGCACATGTCTAAAACCCATGAAAGGTCCTTGAGAAACTCTGTAAAGCACAGTATGGAAAGTGCAAAGTTCTGCTTGTGTTTTCTTGATTCCAGATTATCTGGCACTGCTCTAATTGGCACAGCTCAGTACGGCTCTAACTTTGAATGGAAAGTAGTGTAATGGAGTAGCATGCTGCCAGCTAACAGCTCATGCTTTCCCGTGCTTTTCCTTCTACAATGACACTTGGCTGGGTTAAGCTGAAATGGCTGTTACGAGCATGACCCACATTGCTTCCTTCAGCAATGAGGAACTCGCCTTGCCAAGAGGAGCTCTTCTCACTGTGTCTCTCTCCCAGTTTTGACAGATCTGTGTCTGGTGGTATATCAGCCGAAAAAGGAGCTGATCATAGTAGAAAGCTAGAAACACACTTTCTATCTGAGAGTAGCAAGACTTTTAAACCCTTTTTATTTTATGAATAATATTAAAACAATTCCTTAAGGCTATGTCCCAAAATAAATGAAATACTGAAGAAGAACTGAGGAGCAGAAGCAAACCTGCATTCTTTTAGGTTTCTGAACTACTTTGTTCAGATTAAACATCTGCTTAAGTTCCTGCTTATTATATCATTATGCTCAATTTTTTTTCTGAATGTTATCCATCAAGAGAAAGAATTCTAAACTTGGTAGCATACCATGAGTGTTCTCAGTTGGGCAAAATGTATTGTGCTACCAAAGCCAATCATAACAAGACATTATTTCTAATGGAAAAGGCGGTTTATGTCTGTAGCAAAACAATATTAATTTTTATCTGGTCACAATGACACATCTGTTGTATGCCTTGATTGTAACAGCAGAAGCATTATTTTATATTGAATTTTCAATATTGCTATTTTATCTTGTTTCTCTTCTGTATTGTTCATGTAACAAACCCCCTCTTGAGGAAAATCTCTTTTGTATTTAGTCAGGAGGGCGTGCTAGCAAGCTGTCTTTCAACTGGCAGAATCAAATAATAGTATATGCCATAAAATGACAATCAAACATCATCTGAGAAGACAGAAGTATGTTTATTTCTTCTACTATCCAGAAAATCAAAGGGATAACTTATCTTGTTTAAAAGAAAAAAAAAAAAAAACAACATTCTTTTAGCAAAGAAACTTTTGTGTGTTGTCTCAAGGAACATTCTTTGAGTTTTGAAGATGTAAGTAATACCATGCTCTAATCCTAAACATATCATAATTATCACCAAGTCAGGCACATTGTATAATTTCCTGTCCTTAGAGCTGATGTCCTTAGGCCTCCATGTTAGTAAGACTTTTGTTTGGAGTAAGTGTTTCAGAGTCATAGAGACAAATGTTCACTGTGAGCTCAATGAAGGAAGTTGGAAAATTAGGAATCTGCTGTATTTTCTTGATTTTCCCCTTCCCACATGCATTTTCTTATGAAATGTTTCTGATACCACACTTCAGATTTTACTCCATTTAACAGCATATCAACAATTCATCTTGCAGTTTTTTTTTCAGATTCCATATATAAGCATGAGAACAATTAAGGTTTGGGCCAAGATGAATCAATTATGCACATCAGGACAGATATTAAGTGATTTTTTTGTAGGATGGAAAATCTAAGAGGTTGAGAGTGTGTTCAGTTACTTTCAGGGACATACCATGGTAAGTGCTTTTATCTGGTAAGAATTCTCTGGCTGAACATCAAGGAGTATGTCAGTGTGGCATACAAATTATCAGTTCTGTGTTTTGTTTAAGCCAGATAGCCATGTTTTGAATGACAGAACAAAAGAACTAGTTGTAGATTGTTTTTTTAAATCTCATAATTATCACTGTTTGCTACTTTTACAGATTAATTAAAGTCTACAATCACATGTAAGTTAGTTTAAGGCTATATATGCAACCTAGTACTTGTAAGTACTGTATATGCAAACATAGTACTTTAGATCCTGTGAGGATCTAAACTCCTCTTACAAAAATCCAAAATATTGATTGAAATCATCATTGTTTTTCTCTTTATCACCACCCTGTATTTATGCATAGAATGCAAACAAGTGAGACAAAGAGCAAGGAGTGGGGGTTACCATGTAGTCCCATATTTTCTCTTCAGTCAAGCCAACACATACTTTTTAATTTCTGCTCTCCTTCACTAGCTCCAATTCACTAATATATGGGCAATCCATTCTCACTTCCAGACATAAAAAGAGGAAAAGGAAATGAAGGAATAGAACAGGGGACAGTGAAAGTTAGTACTTAGTTACCAGTAAGCATCATTTCCATGTGTTCCTCACGCCAGCAAGGGTCTATGTAAGTGTAATAAGAACATATATTGGGCAAAATCTCCAAGTACTCCATAGTTTTGAAATCTGGTCACCTAAATACATCTGCTGCTGTTTGGAAAAGGTCTGTCTACTGTCTAATAAAAATGAGGTATCAAGAAACATTTCTTACTCATTGCTACAGTGTTCACTGTGGTCATTGATTTCCTCATAATCAGCTACAAGTAACTGTGTGGCTGTTGTCCTTTAAAAATTAACTCAGCACTTTACGTTTTTAAAGTGATTCATGATAAAGTTCAAGCATGAAATAACCTACTATAACCTCATGTGCAGTAGATAAATTTAATTTTTAATCCTAGCTTCAAAAGGCTACTTTGTGCCCAGAATATTCTTTTACATTAGAGCCAAAGTGAAAAATTACTGTAAGTTTCTGACTAAGAGAAAAAAAGACACACTGTTACTGGGAAATTGAACTGCCCACTGTACTGGAAGAGCAGGTTCGGGACCATCTAAGGAACTTGAAGGTGCATAAATCCATGGGACCTGATGAGATGCATCCATGGGACCTGATGAGATGCATCCATGGGTCCTGAGGGAACTGGCGGATGAAGTTGCCAAGCCACTGGCAATCGTATTTGAGAAGTCATGGCGGTCCGGTGAGGTCCCCAATGACTGGAAGAGAGGGAACATAACGCCCATTTTTAAAAAGGGGAGCAAGGAAGACCCGGGCAACTACAGGCCGGTCAGCCTCACCTCTGTGCCTGGCAAGGTCATGGAGCAGATTCTCCTGGAAACCATGCTAAGGCACATGGAGAGCAAGGAGGTGGTTGATGACAGCCAACATGGCTTCAACGAAGGACAGATCGTGCCTGACCTGGTGGCCTTCTATGATGGGGTGACAGCATCAGTGGACAAGGGACGAGCAATGGATATCATCTCCCTGGACTTGTGCAAAGCTTTTGACACTGTCCCGCACGACATCCTTCTCTCTAAACTAGAGAGGCATGGCTTTGATGGATGGACCACTCGGTGGATAAGGAATTGCCTGGATGGCCACACTCAGAGAGTGGTGGTCAAGGGCTCGATGTCCAAGTGGAGACCGGTCACCAGTGGCGTCCCTCCGGGGTCCATGTTGGGCCTGGCCCTGTTCAACATCTTTGTTGGCGACATGGACAGTGGCATAGAGTGCACCCTCAGCAAGTTTGCCGATGACACCAAGCTATGTGGTGCCATCGACACTCTGGAAGGGAGGGATGCCATCCAGAGGGACCTGGACAGGCTGGAGAGGTGGGCCCGTGCCAACCTCATGAAGTTCAACCAGGCCAACTGCAAGGTCCTGCACCTGGGTCATGGCAATCCCAGGCACAAATACAGGCTGGGCAAAGAATGGATTGAGAGCAGCCCTGGGAAGGACTAGGGAGTGTTGGTGGACGAGAGGCTCAACATAAGCCGGCAATGTGCCCTTGCGGCCCAGAAGGCCAACCACATTCTGGGCTGCATCAGGAGGAGTGTGGCCAGCAGATCGAGGGAGGTGATTCTGCCCCTCTACTCTGCCCTGGTGAGATCCCACCTGGAGTACTGTGTCCAGTTCTGGAGCCCCCAACATAAGAAGAACATGGAGCAGTTGGAGAGGGTCCAGAGGAGGGCCACAAAGATGATCAGACAGCTGGAGCACCTCTCCTATGATGACAGACTGAGAGATGGGGGCTGTTCAGCCTGGAGAAGAGGAGGCTCTGGGGAGACCTGATAGTGGTCTTCCAATACCTCAAAGGGGCCTACAGGAAAGATGGGGAGAGACTGTTCAGTAGGGCCTGTTGTGATAGGACGAGGGGTAATGGTTTTAAAATAGAGGGAGGTAGATTTAGATTGGATATTAGGAAAAAATTTTTTACAATGCGAGTTGTAGAACACTGGAACCGGTTGCCCAGAGAGGTGGTGGATGCCCCATCCCTGGAAACGTTCAAGGCCGGGTTGGTTGAGACTGAGCAACCTGATCTAGTCAGGGATGTCCCTGCTCCTTGCAGGGGGGTTGGACTAGATGACCTTTGAAGGTCTGTTCCAACCTTAACCATTCTATAAAACTACTCTGTCACTTTTAACATAAAGAAACCATCTTTAGCAGTGCTCCTAAGTGACTTTCATAGAAATAATTTATGCAGTAAATAGAGCCAGCTTTATTTATTTACTTTCCACTGAATAACAGCTCAAAAATAGTAGAAAGAAATGGTTTAGCACAGTAAGCCACGTATGTGAGAAAGAGTCAGGGGTGCATAAGAAGTACTCAAAGATCTCCCTTTCAAAAACAAATGAAAACTCAACAAAACAGCTGGAGTACAACAGTGACATTATGCACCTGTTTAGGCTGGAACACAAGGAAATGGAGGTCTGTTTTAAATTATTAAGGAACTGAAATAATAAGCAGGATGAAATTCCATTTCAGTTGCCAGGAAAGAAGGACTTTACACTTACATAAAGAATTGTTCTTTCCAGCCTACTAAATGATGCAGAGGTTTGTGAAAATGTCCATAAGATGAGGCGTAAAATAAATGATTGGAGACTTGGGAATTAATTTCCTAGGAATATTTTTCTTTCTTTTTCTGTCCTTACCAAATTAACACAGAAAATAATTTTTATTATTGCCAAGCAGTTACTACTAACTTAAGTAAGCCTCATATTTTAGATTTTGAAGCAGTTTACTCAGAAAATAACAACTTTAGGAATCAGTACTTTTTGTTCGAAGACTATAGACTTCCTTTTGCAAGAACTAGCATTTGAGTCTAATTGCAGTGTGTCTTTGCTGTTTGTGGCTATATCTGATATACCTAAGGATAATGACCTTTCAATTCATCACACAATGTAAAGTAAAAACAAAATGTGGTGTGTTGCCTTAAATCAGCACTGGCTCTATCTGTACTCAAGGAAGTTATACTCATGAGTAAATTAGATTACTGTTTTAAGAAATACCAGTAATTCCCTTTTCTAAGTATAGAATGGCGTTCAGTTAAAAGAAGCACTGTAAATCTTATTTGCAATTAGCTTAAGCCCCATAAACATTCACTGAAGCCTCTGCTAAATCTGCTTAAATTCAAAGACTGTCCACCATTTGCCAGCTGGTAGTTCCTGTCTGGAGATTTAGCAATAGATATCTGTGGGATGGGAAAAAGCTGATTAGAGATGAATAATGAAGAGAGACCAAATCCCCATTAGCCAGGTCTGAAAGCAGAGTCTAACAAATGACCCCATGTGATATTTAATAGTGCTCAGCTGGCAAAGAACAGTAAGCAATAGATCCTGTTTCATATGAAGGACAGTGGAGAACTGTATCTATCCTGCATGCTTTGAGCTTCCTATCGGTTCAGTGACTTTACAGTAGGCAAAATCCCCTTTTATTTCACCAAACTGATAAATAGCTATTTAGTGCATGGAGTTACATCAAAGAATTTCAGTCTGGATTTTCATAAAATGGATAAACATATAAGTTTAGTGAGTTTCGCAAACAGTAATAAAAAAGAAGCTACTCTCCAGAAATGGGGAAGGAGAGTTTAAGTAATATGGTCACATTGATCAAAAAGTATTAAAAAAGGTGAATCCTTATATTTCATCTCACATACACCAAGCTGTCTGTGAAAGGAATCACTGAGGCATCTGCCAGCCTCTCCTTTTCTGTATTTCAGAATAAATAAAAAAAAAACTTATTGAAATTAATAGGCGTCCACTAACTACAGTAAGCCTTGTGTCAGAACTATTCTGCTTTTGCTATAGCAAATTCCTCTACCTATTTTGTCAGGCAGAACAACTTCGCTAGGTTACAAAAAGCATCAACCATCCTTTGAGATGAGTCTCCTCTTTGACATGTGCCACACTGTGAAGCTAAGTAATAAGCTTAGGATTCAAACTTACTCAGTTTAAGTCATCATGTCTTGCTAAGTATTTAGACTTCTCTACTCAGGGTATTTTTTAAAAAACATCAATGCCACATTTATTTTGTTATTTCAAAAATCTATGGATATCTTTCATATAACTGTGCATCTTCAAAGCAAAATCAGTCTACAGCTGAGTAAAAAAAAATCAATAGGTTTTTCTTCTGAGGATTACATACTAAAACAAGGGTTCACTGTTGTACTGTGGTGGATTTCATATTCCTAAGACAAATAACAGAAAGAAATATAATATTGTTTTCTGATTCTCTTGTCTAGATATATTTTGTATTGTAGGCAATTCTGAATTATGAGACTAGAGTTCCATTGAGCTGTTCTGCTGACATCATAAGCCATACAACCAAAGTGGTTTATGTTGTCATTAGAATCCTAAGATAGAATTGTGTAAAACTACATAATTCATGGTATCTCTGTTTGTTTTATATAATAATACATAGACTGAGTTCCTGATCCTGTTCGTTCTCATTCCCATTGAGGCCATCCTTCCCTTTCCCCCACATAGCTTCCTGACAGTACAACTGAAGCAGCAGTTTATTATGAAATAAAAGGATTTTTCCAATTGGTAGATTTCTTTATTGAAAAAAAAGAGGATTTTTTTTTGAGAGGGAAATGTAGAACTCAGTATGTCAATATTAATTCAGAGTTGAAACTATTAATCAAAACTAGATCAACACAGAGGTTACTAAAGCAGGAGAATATAGCAACTGGGAAGTAACAATTCTCTTAGATGAAAGCATAGAATAAGCTGAACTGCTGCTCTGAAGAGTATCCCTTTTAAGAGTTTTAAATTATTTGGAAAAAAGGCAAAGTATTTTCTTGTTCAACAAACAATGGATCTGGAAAGGAACATCCAAATTTGAGTTTTGTCAATACAAGCTCTTCTTAAGGTTTGAAATATTTTAAACAATGAGCCATGCTTTTCTGAATTTGTAAGCTGGCATTGGAAGAATGGTTGTTTCCAATATGTCCTCAAAACCTCTTGGCCCAAATTTCTGTATGATAAGAACTTTAGTGATAAGTTAATGTTAAGAGAAAATTCTGCTTGGAGCTTATGTGCAACTGAAAAAAAAATTGGAGAATTTTAAATACTGGTTAGCTTTTATTTTTTTCCTCTCCATGCATAAAAACCAATTGCCACAATTGCATGCCATTAGGTAACATAATAGTTTCACTTTTCTGAATCTTGGATATGGTCCTTAAGTATTTTTGACCAAGGAAGAGAAAGTGTCTGAGAATATGAAGCAATCAAGAGAGAAGCTGGTATGTGCTCACATAGATGTTAAAATAGGCTACTTAAATGACTTAAGAATATCCAGTGAAAAATTAATTATTGTGTATGGACTCCTTCTAGTACTCTGAAAAATTGGAATGAATAATGCATTGCAAATCTCCTATGATTTGATGTTAACAAAAGATGTTTTTCATTAAAAAACAAACATCAGTGTAGCTCGTAGCCTTCATAGAGGCTGCTTTAGTAGATTAGACTATTTTTAGAAGGTAACTGGGGATTTTATGCTTTCAAGCATGTTGGTCATGATAAGAAGCCTTTAGAATTCCTTCTTTTAAAGGAAGGGTATCAGCAAACAGCTAACTGAATAATTTACAATTCCAAAATGATACTCTTGTTTGTTTAAATCTGTTTTCCTTTTGAAACAGAACTTTGGCTGATACTATAGATTCTTCTCTAGTTAAAGTATTCTGCTTAGATTGTTCTTGTGAAATTCATAGCTCCTACTCTCAGCAGTGTTGCGACACAAAGAAAAGATCATCAGAGAAAAAAAGTGAAGAGTCTTTTTCATGAAATGGCACCAGAGGATCTTTCTTCAGGGAATATTTGAAATAGATGTGTTTACTTCTGATACACTCACATGTCTGATAACAGTAAGCAGATTAAGTATATACAGAAGATCCTTTATGCCTGCTTCCTTTGAGTGAAAGGTATTATGTTTGTAAATCAAAGCCTAAATGCTGGCAAAAGGAGCAAACTGCATAATCCTATTGAAAGGTTTATCTCTTTAAACACCGTTTTAACATAACTGTAACTTGACCATT
>WHYT01015589.1:0-16379 GCA_009806455.1 Tetrax tetrax | reverse complement strand
GAGGAGCAGAGATCCACTTGGAGCTTGGAGCCCGTGAAAGACCCCGCACCGGGGGAGGTGGATGCCTGAATGTGGCTGTGGCCCGTGGAGGGCCCGCTGGGACAGCCATTCTGGAGAGACTGCACTCCGTGGAAGAGATAACCTACGCCGGAGCAGTTTAATGAAGGACTGTGGCGTATGGGTGGGACCCCACACTGGAGCAGGAGAGGGATGTGAGGAGTTCTTCCCCAACTAAAATATTGCCGGAGCTGAACAGCCAATTCTCCCCCAACTGTGAAGCAGCGGCGTAAAACAACGCATAATGGACTGACCGCGACCCCCATTCCCTCTTCCCCCCTGTGCAGCTCAGGAAGTGGGAGGGGTGGAGGAGGTTTTCTTGTTTCTCTGTCTCATTATCCTGCTAGTTGTAGTAATAAATGAATAGTTTTTCCCCAAGTCGAGTCTGTTTTTGCCCGTGACGGTAAGGATTTCTCCCTGTCCTTATCTCAAACCTCGAGTCGTTTTTCTTACATTATCTCTCTTTTCTTAAATTATCTCTCCCTGTTCTCTTGGAGGGTGGGGGAAGTGAGAGAGAGACTGCGTAGTCTGGTCCAGATCGGGGCTAAACTACGACATTTGGTTTGTGTGTGTGTTTGCTTGTTTTGGGGTTTTTGTTTTTCTCCTAAAATTGCAAAGGTTTGCTCAGAGATTGGAGCTCTGGAAAAACCAGTTGCACTAAATTGCTTATGTGACTCCAACTAAAGTCACCAAAGTGACTGTCTGCAATATGCATTTTGTAGTCCCAAAATACAACAATAAAAAAAATTTCTCATTTTTGGCTAATGTTGCTGGGCCAAATATGTGCTTAAGAAATAACAATGAGCATGGTATTGCTTATTTTATGCTCTCAATTCCTCACTGATCTTATGAAGAGCCGCTTGGTAGTAACATATGAAAGCCTGTACGGAGAAGAGATTAAGGAAGTTTTGGGATCCTCAGGGTAGTGCAGTGAACTAAAACCAGAAGAAGCAGAAATAGAGAGGGCAGAAGAGAAGAGCTGTGATTTTTGAGGAGAAGAGCAAAAGGCAGAGCTCCTGGAAATCTGTGGATAGGGACACTGGTGCCTGAAAAAAAAGGAACTGATTGTGCAGACTAAGATAGGGTGATGCTCTGGTAAGAAACTAGTTCTTAGGAAATAAGGGAAATATCTAGGAAAATATCTGGAACAAGGATTAGATGCAGCTGCAAGCTAGAAGCAGCTTTGATTGGGGCAACAAATTGGAGTGGAAGAAGTTGGACCAGGGAGATCCAAGACTTTCTGTCCAAAAAATATCTGAGCTTTTAGCAAGAGACTGAAATAGGAAAACTGAGGCCTTAAAAGTAAAATATATAATGATGAAGATCAAGTCTAGGAAAACTGATGGCACTTCAATAGAGAAAGTTTGGACTGAATAGAACATAAAATACCAAAGATCTAGGCCCGGTAGAGCACATTCCTTTTTAAAACTAAGATGGAATCCAGTCTCAACATTTAATCCATGAAATCCAGTGGTGAGTGTATCAAGACCACAGATACATGTGTATGTTGGTAGGCCTGTTGAAACTAGAAAGTCTGGAGTAAGATGTGTCCTGCACATTTATATACACGATGAGCAATCTTAAATCTTATAATGTGATTAAGGCTGTAGTCAAAATATTGTGTCAGTAATTTAACTGTGGGATAAGGAAAGATTTGAAAGTCATCTTCCAGACAGAAAAATTCAGAGTTATCCATTTAAAAGTTAGCTCTGAGTTTTGTAAAGCTATTTTCCCAGTAGCTGCTTTACACCTCTTGCCAAAATACTGTCTAAGAAAGTTCTGATTACTAGAAATAGATGGATACTATGCTTGGTGTGGGGCAGCAATAAATCACTGGGGATTAAAACAAGATCAAAAGTGAGAAGATGACAGGAGTATTTTCATTCATTTTGGTCCTAGACATCTCTGGGATTCATGCAGTTATAACATAAACAGCCAAGCTCCTGTACAAATTGTCCTGGATTTTACACGCAAGTTCTAAAACCCTCTGCTCAGCATTTCCTTTCAAGTCTAATTCACAGAACTGTCATTTATAAATTTACAGTCCAAACTGCAACTCATTTTGAACTGTGTTTATGGAATGGATTGTTATCTCATTCTAAATAGATGGAAAGGAAAGTTGCATCCTACATCAGCTTGTACAAGAGAAATGAAATTATGGGTTTTTTTTCTCAATATATCACTCAGTTTAATATGAAATGGAATTTTTTATGAGATTAAATTGGGGATGCAAACCAATTTTCAGCCAGTATTTACAACTCTAACCTTAACACATTGATAACTAGGTTAGGTGACAGTGATTACTGTAGTTCTGACAAGTACACAAGGTATCCCAAGAAGAAACACTAACCACGACGAAATATTGATTTAACATGTGTAATGACAACCAAAGAAAGTCGCAACTTTATTAAATCAGATTCTAAAAATCATTTGTACCTCACTCCCTGATCTAAGGAGGGCTAAGTTTCCCTGAAATAACATACACAATTACGGTAACTTAATTATGACCACCAGCTTTGTTAAGCACTCAGAAGCTCCCGTAGAAACCTTATGAAAAGAACAGGCAAGTATTAGGTGGCTGGAGCAATAAGCCAAGGGGATTGCTGTATCCTTAGCAACATTGCCCATTGTCACTAGATAAACATTTAACAGAGTCAAGTCCTGAAACACATCTTCAGACAATCTGACACTTGGGCTTAAGCAGGCTGGAGTGAATTTCCACTCCGTTACACTTAGCTACATTTCTCTTTGATACAGTGGTGTGACCTATCTGGATGGTAGTGAATAGTTAGGACAAAGGCAGGAGAATCTACACCCCCAAGTTTTCAGTGGGTGCTCCATAAGCACATCCCATAAAGTTAAGGATGCCTGAACAGCTTGTGATGGTACACGTACATGGATCAACTGTAATTCCGAGGTGAAATCCCGCTGCAATTCTGACCCATGCCATACCAAATCGGTTTGAGCTTACACTTTTTGTGGTTTTTAAAGCCTACAGTTATTCCATGATGACTGGGTTCAATTTTACAACAAATGAAAATAAAATTATGATGAGAGAATCCTTCCCTTTGCACACAAAAGTATAAAATAATACTGTGAGAGCATTTGTATGAAAACACAAAAAAGTAAAACCAGTATTTCTTTGGAGGTAGCATGCTTCTGGACACAGGGAGCTTTATTTGATATCAGATATGTCTTGGAAAACAAATATGGTAAGAAGTAAGCATCAAGAAATAAAGCAGGTAGCTTTAAAAAATATCTAACCAGTAGGGTAAAAGCAAATTATGATTATGCTGAAAAATGAAGACTTACTCTATTTTCTAGAGAAAATAGAATGTAAAACCTACTAACAATAAATATTTTCTGCCTCAAGCTGTTTCTACTTTCCTCCAAACACACAGCTGATGTTTAAATCTGAGTTTGAGAAATAACCATATAATAACATAATTCTCAGTATGTTTTCGGTATTGTGACTGTTTGGGTACTAACCTAACAAGAAGCTTGTGGTGCTTTGATTTTTCTCCTGTGTAGTTTTATTTTTTCTTCATCTCATATTTGTATATGCTCGCTACCTTTTAGATGTTTTGTTGTTTCTTAGTTTGATTGTATTAAATCAGCATAATTTGGGTTTAAACTCTCAGAATCTTACTGTACTGTGAATATGGTAATACAGAACTTCCATAGTAAAACTATGTACATGACAAAGTATGTGAATAAGTAGATTAATTAAAAAGTTATTTTTCCTTGGAGAAGTCGCAAAAAGGAAAAAAAAAATGAAGTTAGCAAGCAAATCCACTACAATTCCCCTTTCCTAAATCCGTTCTCACTTCAGGAAAGGATCAAGGAAGTCTTGTTATACAATGGAATTGGAAAATTATTAAAGTTGTCTGTGAATTTCTATACAATTTATACTACTCACTAAAATATTTCTGAAACCAAAGCTTAATTTACCACAGGAGACACACTATAGCAAAAAGCTTAATCTGTGGGTATAAGAAACATTACCTATCCCTCCTTGGTACTAAATAAATAGTATGAAATTGTAGTTTGAAGTGAAAAAAATATTTTGCATGGTGAAATTTGTGGACCACTTCATAATTAATAAAGCTCTTGCAAATATCTATCTGACTATATTTAACTACAGGAAGTAAGAGTGACCCAATGAAATTCAAGAGCCTCTCCAAGGAGAACAGTTGCCCTTTTAATCTCTTACACATATTAATTCATGCTTGCAAAAAACCTTCTCACTAATATTTTTAGATTGAAATTCAAGCAAGCAAGAAAGGTACAGCACTGTACCTAATTATCTATTCTTATTCAGTGACTGCACAATCCAAACACAATTCGCTTTTGGGGCAAGTACCACTTCCTGCAAAATCATAAAGGGTATGGACAGCCCTTGGGCTGTCATTAAGCTGTTTCCTCAGTCATGTTAATGAACAATTCTATGTTCCCTGTGGACGAGAAGCTCAACATGAGCCGGCAATGCGCCCTTGCAGCCTAGAAAGCCAACCGCATCCTGGGCTGCATCAAAAGAAGTGTGGCCAGCAGGTAGAGGGAGGTGATTCTGCCCCTCTACTCTGCCCTGGTGAGACCCCATCTGGAGTACTGTGTCCAGTTCTGGAGTCCCCAACATAAGAAGGACTTGGACCAGTTGGAGAGGGTCCAGAGGAGGGCCACAAAGATGATCAGAGGGCTGGAACACCTCCCTGTGAGGACAGGCTGAGAGAGTTGGGGCTGTTCAGCCTGGAGAAGAGGAGGCTCTGTGGAGACCTGATAGCGGTCTTCCAGTACCTCAAGGGGGCCTACAGGAAGGATGGGGACAGGCTGTTCAGTAGGGCCTGTTGTGATAGGACAAGGGGTAATGGGTTTAAATTAGAAGGAGGGAGGTTTAGATTAGATATTAGAAAAAAATTTTTCACAATGAGAGTTGTAGAGCACTGGAACAAGTTGCCCAGAGAGGTGGTGGATGCCCCATCCCTGGAAACGTTCAAGGCCAGGCTGGATGGGGCTCTGAGCAACCTGATCTAGTCAGGGAGGTCCCTGCTTCTTGCAGGGGGGTTGGACTAGATGACCTTTGAAGGTCCCTTCCAACTCTAGCCATTCTATGATTCTATGATTCTATGATATTTTTAGAGTAGCATTCCTTCCCAAGTAGGGCATGGATAGAATCTCTGAATGAAATCTGACCAAACTCAGAACAAAAGGGGGAAAAAAAAGTGTTAGCTTCATAATGAGGATTATAAAAATGAATTTGAATTGGGCAGTAAAAAGCTGAAGGCGATAGGTAGTATTCCCTCAGAAGACATTAACTCTGGAAGCTTTTCCTTTTAATCTTCAAATCCAGGGAAAGGGAACAGAAATAAAAGGCATAAAGAAAAATAAATATTGATTGATAGAGGGCTGAAGAAGGTTGGTAGAGTAAATCAATGCTCAAATGCACTTAGATACCTTACGTTTCAGGTGCTTTTAAATGTAATGAAGGTAGAGAGCAAACAAAAAATCTGTGTGTATTACCATTCTGTTCAGCTAGAGGCAGTGATACGTCTTCTCTTGTCACCTAGAAAAACATTGGCATGATAGTTGGGATAAATCTGTAAAAAGTTGATATGGATGTGTCGAAGTTCAGCCCCAATCGGGAGCAGACTACGCAGTCTCTCTCACTCCCCCACCCTCCGAGATTACAGGGAGAGATAATATAAGAAAAACAGGTCGAGGTTTGAGATAAGGACAGGGAGAAATCCTTAAAGTTACTGTCACGGGCAAAACCAGACTCAACTTGGGGAAAACTATTCATTTATTACTACAACTAGCAGGATAATGAGACAGAGAAACAAGATAAACCTCCTCTACCCTTCCCTCTTCTCAAGCTTAACATGATCTCTACTACCTCCCCCCCCACCCCGAGTGGCACAGAGCGGAAAAGGGAATGGGGGTTGCGGTCAGCTCATCACGCATTGTTTTACACTGTGCTTCACAGTTGGGGGAAGAACTCCTCACATCCCTCCCCTGCTCCAGTGTGGGGTCCCACCCATACACCACAGTCCTTCGTTAAACTGCTCCGGCGTAGGTTATCTCTTCCACGGAGTGCAGTCTCTCCAGAACGGCTGTCCCAGCGGGCCCTCCACGGCCACAGCCTCCTTCAGGCATCCACCTCCCCCCGTGTGGGGTCCTCCACGGGCTCCAAGTGGATCTCTGCTCCTCCGTGGACCTCCATGGGCTGCAGGGGGACAACCTGCTCCACCATGGTTGTCACCACAGGCTGCAGGGGAATCTTGGCCAGGAGCCACATTACTCCTCCCCCTCCTTCTTCACTGACCTTGGTGTCTGCAACTGTTTCTCTCACAAGAAAAATTCTTCACAATAGGCTGGCAAAAGCCTCTCAGAATTTCTTCACATCATCCATCTCATCTCCTCTCCACCTCTTGCAGCCAGGCCAGGCTGAGTTGGGCCCGGTCGGCTGCCTGGCAAGAGGCCAGAGGGTGAGGTCTGCAAGGCCCATGAGGCCTGTGCCTCCCTCTCTGCACATCTGCCCCCACTCGGCTTCTTCACATCTTCTCTTCCCCTTTTTTTTTTTTTTCCTGTTTTCTCCTTCTTAAATACATTATCGCAGAGGCACTATCACGGAACATTCTGCTCCCAATCGGCTCGGCCTTGGCCAGCAGCAGGTCCGCCCTAGGCCCGGCCGAGTCCACTGAACAAAGGGGAGCGACTTCTAGCAGTTTCCTACAGTAGCTACGACCTTAGGCCCCCCTCACTAAACAAAACCACAACAAGATGTCAGCTATTATTTTTACTGTCAGTGTCATGCAGTCATAATGTGCAGCTATAAGTGAGAATTGAAGTAAATGTTTGGGTTATGACATATTGGAGAATAACAGAGAATTTTGCTGGGCTAGAGTATGATTTTTAAAGTATCCATTCTGTAAATTTATGAATGGAAACAAGATTAGTGAGCGAATATTAAAGTAGACTTTTGGAGAATTTGACCGTGTGGTCCCTGATGAAACAGTTTACAAGAGAAATTAGCTATTTTCATGTATTAATACCTTAATCTCCTTGTTTTCCTGTGGTACATGCAAGTATAAAACTTGTCTTTCACTACAGCAAGCTTTAGATTAGCTAAAGATCAGATAGACCCTCAGCACCAGTGCTTTAAGATACTATCCCTATTCAATCTAGTTTTGTTGAACAGACCCTTACTCAGATTCATTCCTCAGCATACAATATCATTTATATTGCTAAGTCTGTAAAGAACCGTGCCTTGTTAAATGACATTTACAACTGCTGGAATTTAACAGTTTTTATATATATATGGCTCATGTTTGCTCAGGGACAGGAGACTCCTGAAATTTCAAACTTTAACACTTAGAAAAAACTCAAGCACAGAAAAAAAAACTTAGAAAAAATGTTTAAAAATGTAAAAAAAAAGTTTAAAAAGTCACAAACATGTTGCTTTAATGACAAACAACTGTTTTTGATGGCTTGGAATTTAGCTTCTGATTATATCCATATCAATAAAGTTCCTATGTCTAGAAGCATCCAACCCATACATTCCAGTGTAACAAGAAAATCTGTTTTGATTTAAGAACTTTCATAACACTTAAAACTGACTTCATGCACACACCCTGGTATTTTGCCACCCTTTGTATTGGCACTGAGTACTACTCAGTGCAGTAAAGTGGAGTGGAATTTCTCATTTTGGCTCCAATGTTTGGAAAGGCACTGAGTGCTCATAAGTCCAGATGAAGTGAAAGGAACATGCAGATCTTTAACACCCATAAAATTCAGCGCAGAGGAGCACTTATACTAGCTGATGGCTGTGAGGATGGAAAGGAACAGCGCTGTCATTCTGACCCTACAACCACAAGTAGGTTTAGAGCCAGAGGTGAGCAGGAAACATGTTTTCCCTGTTCTGTATCACTGATATTTCATAACGTTTCCCCCTTTCCATCAGGATAAATGTTAAGATTGTGTGGGGATATAGTGTTTTCAAAGACAGGAAGAAGGCGATCTGGTTCAAGACTACTTGTACGTTCAGCAAAGGTGTGGGAACCAGCGTCCCGCTGCCTGTCCCTGCCTGGATCACAGCAGAAATGAGAACATAGTCTCTCCTCTCCTGCATAAATGTTCTCAGTAACAGTTAGAGGATGAGAAAAAAACATAAGAAACAACCCAGTTTCAACCCAGACATATAATCTCTCCCTTTTCCAGATTTTTATCTTGAATTTTTGAAAGATTTTCCTGAATAAAAGCTTTCTTCAGAAATATAGCCCACCTCCCAAAAAATAAAGAACGCGGGGGTGGGGGAGAGATTACAGGCTAAGAATGTCTATGACCTTTTGGAACAAGTCAGGAAATTTTCCTGTCTTTGCACTGAAAAAACTCTGGAAATTTGGCCTTTTCTTTTAAATTAAACTAGACATTTATTAGTTATCGAAAGCATTTGCACTTTCACAGGTGACTTTTGGGTTTCTTTAAAGCATCTCATTTTCTAAAGATGAAACCCCAAAATTCTATTACATCTATGAGGTCAGCTCTTTCTATTTATTACTAGTTTGCTGTCATGTTGTTTAGCTTTGTTCTTCTCTATAACAATGAACGTTAATAATTGCACCAGAGTAACCTGTACTAAATGTCAACTGTTACCCTAGAGAATCAGCAAGGTTAATCCACATTGTCTAGGATTATTGAAGTAAAGATAACAGGTACTTTTCTAGCATCTAATCTTCCATGAAACAAAGAATAAGAATAAGTACAAACAGAAATCTCTGGCATACCTAAGGTATTCCTCTTTGTTGACAGCATTGCTCAGACAGTGAAGTAACACATCTCAGTAGTGTCACCCCTCTTAAAAATAGCATCAGAACTGTCAGGCAATTTTGAATCCCTATTTGCCTTGATACATCAGTCACATTGTGTTCATGCAAGACTTTGCTATTTAATCATTATTTAAAAGAAGAGAATATAACATTTCAGACACTTGGTTTTGTTTTGTTTTGTTTTTTTTTTTTTTCTGTCTTTAGTGCAATCAGCTCCTGAAAAGATCAGATGTTTATGGAAGAGTTCCAGGGATTCTGCTTCTCTGAAAATAAATTTCATCTACTATCATTTCTGTGCTGAACAAGACACTGAATCAGCAAAATAGAAATGGATTCAATTAAACTGACCCCCTATGTCTATTATTTCACTGAACTGTAGTTATTTTTTAAAAATCAAACACATACACTTTTTTTTTTTCATTGAAGCAGAAGAAAGCTTTAGAAGTAATACTACTTTTAAAAGGCCAGCAGTGATAACCTTAGTAGATCTGAGTATGTCATCACTCACTCTACAAGATGGTCCTAATATATCTAGATAATTCTTTTAGCTGTTTCTATTTCTTGATCTTCCCATGAGCATACCTGGGAACCCCATGACTCCACTCCAAAGCAAACCTCAATCACAGTACACTTTCACAAGAAAGTGTTTTCTCAGCAGCACTTTTGATGACTATGTCAAGAAGCATTTTCCCCTCCTCCCTTTAAGTTGACATTGATCCAAATAGCCAAGATTCACAGGTGTTGAGCTTTAGCTGTGAATCATTTGATCTGCCCACCCGCAAAGAATTCCCCTGGAAACGTACAGCTTACAGCAGTTCTCCAGCTTGCTATTGAGTATAACAGCCACTCATGGTCACTTCATGATCACAAAGCCACAAGGGAATCCTGAGGCTTGTCCAGTTCGTCTTATCGCACCTATTGTAAATTTAATAGTCCTCCTTTTTAGTTCATTCAATTGCTTCAAACTCCTGGCTCTGTTATAATGTGAATAAAGCTAATTGGGATTAGTTTGTATTTCAAATAGAGTTTTAAAGATATCTGCACTGAATTAAATAGTAGTATTCATGGAAATATTTGAAAGAGGATTTACTACAAAAATCTCATGTTTGTTAATTCACACAGAGGAACAGCATCAAAACTGTAATTTAACAGGCAGTATCTGCTGCACAATTGGGTCCCTTTGGATGTGTCAGCCTACATTTGAGTCTTTGTGAGCAGCAGAGCACAGAAATAGGTTGGAATTCGTAATTGTGACCTTCAATCACAAAACCAATAGGTATGTAATGTTACTCCAACAATTATCAGTGCAGGCATGTAACACTTGGTTGGTTCAGGCAGGTGGCACAAAAATAAACAAGACCTTTACCTTAGGCTCAAGCTTTTAATTTCTCATTATTGCTTCTCTCAATTCACACAGACTCTGACTTCTCATTCTCTAGTGGTTTGTTTGGCAATTAAGACCTTTTTTTCTTTTTAACTTAATAATGACTAAATGAGAATGGTGACTCCTCTGTATCTCCTGTGTTCCCATTTAAAGAGCCTCAGCCTGAACTTAACCTTGATGTGTCTCTCTTACCTGTGAGAAATGACTACCCCCCTTCTCTCTGAGACTGGGAAGCAGACTGTGTCTCAGATCTGGTAGGGACCAACGGTTGTTTAATCATCATGCAAACTCCTGAGGTTTCTCAGCTTTCTTCAAGATCCCAGAATCCAATTGCACAGAAAATGCAGACAGGAGCCGCAAGAATACATACAGCATTTTAATGTTTTGCCCAACAAACTTGTGTACACCATTTTCAATTTGCTATGCCATGTTTGTAACTGCCAATATTTACATATTGCCACAGCTGGCTGTATCTTATAGGTCAAAAGAATATATAATTTGAGTTTCTAATACCTAATGGAATTCTATTTCAAGCTAAAAAAAACCCATGAAACCCTTTCTTCTCTTAAATGCTAAAATACAGCTTTTCCTTCTTCACAATATATCTGAGAAATCTGTCAAAAAACTATAATTAAGTAATTCAATAAATCACCATTTACAATCAGAAGCAATGCACATTAGCATTCATTTCCTAAAATATAAAAAGTATCTTCCTCCACAGTAAGACCAATGTAATGTTTCAACATCTCTTTAAAATGCTTAATGAACTGGAGGATTTATCTTTTATAACCAAACATTTAGAAAGCTCCTCTACCAAATGTTATTATTCTTTACAATAAGCTAGTTATATAAAACATATTTTAAAACATCTGAATGGTAGAAGGAGCTTATTTATCCATCTGCTAGTGACATGCAGGGTCCATAGATTTAACTTTTAATAATTAACCTCACGTATAGAAAGCTACTCTATTCACACGTTAACTCAATTTTTTGTCACTGTGCAGTGGATAGAATGGGAATCATAATGTCTTGATTTTTGAGAGAAACTTTCCCTCTTCCCCCCGTTTCCTCCTGTATGGGCAGAGGACAGCATACAGTTTACTTAATATTAACATATGAAAATACTGGAAGTTCACCTGAAAGGCTGGACTAATTCACTGAGTGAGTGGAGGGTGAAAGGAAGTTTATATGTTTTCTAAAGAATTATTTTTCATCTGTTGCTTAATTGGAAATTCCTTTTACTGTCTACAGTGTCATGAAGAGAAAATTCTTGCAGTGAAAACATCATTGCTGTATTAAAAGAAGCAAGTCCCCGAATCTGAAGAATAAACATCTTTTAGTTTTGTGTGGGGCTTATTTAACTTCTCTAGCCAGTCTGGTGAATATATTGGCAAAAACTCTTTTTGTTGAAAGATTCACGTGTTAGATAAGCTGAAACATCTCACATTGGTTTTTTTTTTGTACCTCAAAGAAGTAATCCTCCAGGCGAAACCCCATATTGATATTCATAGTATCTTAAAGGTCAAAAACAAGCAGAAAAAAAAAGTCAAAAACCATCTCAAATGTTGTTTTGTTTAAAGTTGTTTACATATAAGAGAGAAACTCGAAGTAGTAAGACAGCACAATTTGTTTATCTTTACAGGTCACCTTTTTCAATTCGATGTGCTGTATACCATCAAAATCAGAGTGTTTCCAAGGTTAATAGTCTATCAGCCAGATTCCATTCAAGAATCTTTTAAAATATGTTTTGTGCTAATAAATGAAGTCTGAAATGATTACTTTCTCACTACATCCAATGTTTGTTTTATTCAGAAGCAAAATGAAAACATTTCATGAATAGCAAGTGGTAGTCGGGTAAGTAATCTAAAGACTGGCATAAGGGGAAACTCAAAGGTTATGAAACTTTAAGGTTGAAATACAGTAGTGAAATGAGAACTACAGAACTGTTCAGCCATCTGGTTTTGAGGTTTACTAAAAGTGTTAGGACTAATTCTACACAAAGGACAGTTCTTTATGTTTCTTTATTTTCAAATGACCAATTTTTGGTCAATTAAGAAAATTTAAACATCTGTAAACACATATACTGTTACAATTATGAGGATTTATTTAGACCAACTTTGTAACTCCTGTATTCATAAAAAGGCAGTGTGCTGTGTAAATGAAACACAAATTTTATTGCATTTATTATGCTACCATTGGAAATGAAATTAAATACTTAAAAATATTTTAGTATATTTGCTTTAAAACTATAATGTAAAAGATGCATACTCCTTCCTCTGGGATGTCTTAGACTCTTCATATTTAAATACTATACCTTGATAGTGACCTATTTACCCAGAGTTTTGCTGATTATTGTTGGTTCTTGCACTTCAGTAGTTTTACAATAAAGAGGCAGCAGGGAAGAAAAAAAAAAACCCATTATATGATCACTCTTATTTATTGTTTTATATGCCCAAAAGTTTTAAGTACATGAGTGAAGGCTGAAAATTTGTGGAAACAGGCTGACTGAAATCAGTAGACATGGAAAGGACACATTATTTTCCACACTATCTGCTATTTGTCATAGTATACTTACCACAAAGTACATTTACTCCCCTCAGATATTACCAGATTAGTCTCTACCTGCTTTGGCATCCCCTGCCCTCTCCTTCTATTGTACTGTTTTACTGAGAACTGCTAAGAGATCATAAAATCGAAGTAGTGGACTCACAAAACCTCAGGGCTTAGATTTCCTACTAAGTAAAATTCTGTTTGGAGAGGCAAGGTCAAAGGGAAAATGCCTAAAAGCTTTGTTCATTTCAGTAAACTGGGAGATCTGGTGCTCTCGGATTTCAGCTGAGTTGCTCGTAAATGTTATCATACTGTTATTTTACAATACTTGGCAATATACATATTAGCTGAGGCATTAAATGCACCTTTGTTGAAGGGAAGAGAACCTCTACCCCAACAACACAGCCAACAGGGATCAACAGTCTCAAAATGTTCTTAAAGTTCCTCTCACCTTGTACAAGGCAACTAATCCAAGAACAAAAGCTTTTTAGACTAACTTTCCTAAGTGGAACAACTTTCAACATTGACTTCCCTTTGTTAGGGTTTCATCTTCACTCCACCATTAGTCTGGATGGTAAAATGCCGCAGGATGGTCAGATCGGGTCTTTATTAAATTTCATCAGGATCAGCCTAAGAAAAAACAAATCCTGAATCTAATATATTTCAAGTAGTGTATAATGCCCTATACAGAGCACTTTTAGACTCGGGAAGCAGAGGAGGGGAAGAGGAAAATAAAGGAAAAAAAAAGAAACAAATTAAACTCCAAATTAAAACCTAGGCTAATTATGTCTTAAAAATGAAAGAGATTCATTCAAGCCAATCAAGCAACAGATTTCAAGAGGAAAAATACCTACAGCATATTACAGCACAGGAGATAACAGGAATGACAAATGTAAACTCAGATGTTCCAAAGCAAGACGAAAGAGGGAGAAGTTAGATAAATACAGCTGCTCACTGTTAGAAGGCACAGTGCTTACTCCTTGTCATTACCAGGCTTCTGGGAAAGAAAAATTGAAATATTTGGTCAAGCTGACAGTCTATTTTTTCAGTCTGGCACTGCATAACACACTAGCCAGTCCAGCTCTCCCTTGGATGTTCTGCAGTGGTGTAGTATGGACATCGTAACTGAGGGAACAAGACTGACTCTGTCTTACCAGCAGACCAAGGAAAATGTTTTCAGAGCCACTTAAATTCCAGTAACAAATAAGCTAAATCAAGGTGTGAGAGATCTGTTGGTACGATGTCTCAAAAGTGGTGGTATTATAAGCGTGTGATCTTCTCTCGTGTAGAGAAATAATATATATTGCAGTTTACTTGAACAGTGACTTTTTCTGATTTGTACTTCGTTCAGTTATGCTTATCTGCTGCTGGTTGCTTCTTTTTCCTTCTCCAATAAGCAGAGTCAATAGATAATATAGTGACAGTCAGAATTCACTGTGGTTGTCTGCAGATTTTAGGAACACGTATGTTACTCATGTTACTTTCTATTTTAATATCACTGTGTGGACTGCCTTCCCAGATTCTCATCACTCAGGGCATGGAGTTAATAAGGTGTTATCCTCTCCTTCTGTTCATTAATAAAGGCATAAAATGAAATGATTCATAATGCCAGTCTTTGTCACATTAAAATTAACAGCTGGAGCCTGATCCTCAGCAGCTATGCAATGAGAAGATTCCGAAGTCTTTGCATACCAGCATTGGGCTCTAAATAGATGCACTGCACCTCTCTGTGCTTTTTTCCTTAGCTAATATTTGGTCTGTGTAACACGTGTCCTCCTCCTCATCTCCAATTGAAACAAAGTTGAAAGGGTTACCCAGCAGAAAACTTTCAGTAAAAGAGTCAGAAGTGTCTGACGGAGCTTCTCCAGAATAACAGAAAGGAGATTAGCTCATGTACTGCTAAGGATGTGTAACTGACAACTGTCATATTAAAGTGTTAAGTGTCGTGAGGGAAAAGCATGGCATAAAACACGCTACTTTTGCACAGATCTGTGAGAAAGCTTCTAACGATGTGTTTACTGGAGTTGGCAAGAATTATCAGAGCTGCTCTGATAGAGCTGCTCTGATATGCATGGTCTGGCCTCATGCTACTAGTTAGTTATTTCATTTACTTTGGGAAGGCAGTAAAGACAATGCCTCAGTTTCCACTGTGTGCATTTGAATCTGAACACTTGGGAGAATGAAACAGAAACACAAGGATAGATTTAATAACATTTTCTACTTTACCTGTAACTTCTAGCTTAATTGGAGATGGAACATAGCAGGCTGAGTCCACATCCAAAACATAGCAGAGCCAAGAGGATATTAACTCTGCACATCACAGGACTAACCTCTACAAAAATATGCTTCTACTTCTTTTGTTCATTTTTCTTTTTTGGCATGCCATACAGCTGAAGAAATTACTACATTGGTTCAGGAAGGACTTTTTCTTTTGATGACTTTGGGAGGAGCTCTCACAGGAATTTATTTATGGTTTTGTCAATCTAATGACAGGGGACACACTACATTTCCTAGGACCATTTGAAGATTTCGCTAAACAAGTTCACTTTTTGTTATGCTCTTCAGCTCTCCCGTGGTGCGTCACCATCCCGATAACAAAGCCACAACTATAGGTCTGGTGTTGTTATAGGATTGTGGAAATGTTTTTGGCATAGGATTGTGGAAATGTTTTTGGCTTATGATTGTGGGCCCATACATTTGTTGAAGAAAAGAGGAGTGAAGACAGGATCTGAGAATCCATCTCTGCAACACTGATCTATGTGCCTTTGTTTGTCTAATTTCCCACTCATGATTTACAGCGTACATGATGCGTGTCTCAGCTTCTGAAAGCTTAAAACCTACTTCTCTTTTTTTTCATCTTAAAGGGTGCAGTTGTACCTTACTTTCACTTGAACTGCTTTAATCTGTCAGTCTTAGGGACCCCAAGTTGGACAACAAAAGACAAGTTGAAATAGACACTAAGAACTTATTAAGGTGTAAAGACTAGAGTTTAAAGTTGTAATATGAAGTCAGGCAAGCAAGTCAAAGATTTTGTAGGGGGCAGGAAAGGGAATTGCTTCCTAAACCTAAGAGTAGGTGATTATCAAGAACCAGAGATCCTTACACTGCATGAATTTCACTACTCTGAAAATCCCATGAGGTAACAAACACTGCTTATAGTGTGAAGGTAAGTTCACATATAGAAAAAGCAAGACAGAGAAACAGTTGCTACCTCCACCATCTTTCAAGCCAGCTGATGTAATCAATATGGGAAAAAAATATTCTTTTCCTGTGATCAGCTCTGATTTATTGCCTACACGGCAAAACCCAAATCCCCTCCTAATTCCATTAAATTTCTGTCTGCTGCCACACAGATATGATTTTATTGCTATACCATTTGCACAGAAAGGGAAACAGACTGCTGTTTAAATAAACTAGACACTTTATTTTTTTTAAAAAAAGATATTTGATGCAATATTGCTTGGCTGATTAGTGCATTAATCTGTGCAAAGGTAACATAATTTGAGGATGACTGAATGATCCTTAATTATACTTAAAAACTATATGAAAATGTTTCCTTTTTTTTT